>LBNU01011175.1:4395-20130 GCA_014162995.1 Artemisia annua
TTTTTTTTTTAGTTAAGGTGAAAGTGTTAAAACTGATGTGGCGCTGACGTGGCGCTGAGTTAAGTTGTAACTTAAGTTACCACTGTGTATGCTCTAATCAGCTAATGTATTTGGGTGGGCCATGGCATACCCTATGTCTCACTTGGCTCCGTCCCGGCTTATATATTCTGCCGATTATGTTTTATAATACTATATAAGTCTTGACATTTACTAGCTTATATGAGTTTTTAATGTCAACAAACTTATATAAGCTTATAAATTTTAAAATAACAAAATAAGTCAACAAATTTAAATTCATAAAATATAACACGAAAATAAATAAGCTTATAGCAGTTATAAGCCCATAAATATGCTTAAACATACACCAACTTCAATTGATTAAGGTCACCTTTAACATAGTCTTTATACTTCTATTTTTAATAAATAAAATAAAGGAAAGGTAAACAAGTCGAAATTGAGCTTGGTAAATAAGTATTGAGTCAACTTTTCCGATCATTTTCTTCCTCTCCGGCGGGCGGCTTTAGCCGCTCGTCCGGTTTTATTTCTTTTGTCTCTTTCTTGTCCGAATAAAGCTTTCCTGCAGATCTGCTTTTCCTTTTTGTAGCTGCTGCTGTTTGTTGCTGCTGCCGCCATGGTTCTGCTCAGATCCGGTGTGTTGGTCTCCTCAGAGCTGTTGTGTGTGGTCGGTCATCGACGGTTTGTTAGCTGCTTTGGGATCTGTCTTAGATCTGTTAGGTTTTTGTATAGCTCCGGTTAGGATGCTTATTTTCTTCTTTGTATGTTCTTTTGTCGAGCTACACCTTTAAATGGTTGTGCCTACAAAAAGCTCACTTGGGTGATTCCCCCCACCTCTTTTAGGTGTTGCTTAATGTGTCATAGCTATTTGGTGTATGTCTTGTTGTAGCTTAACTTGTTATGTTTCGATGTAACTTGTTATGTTGTAATTTCCTCCTTTGTGGGGCTTGTTAATGAAATCTCTGTTCAAAAAAAAAATAAAAAAAAAATAAAAAAAAATAAGTATTGAGTCGAGCTCAGCTCGTTTACACTTTTTCAGAATGCAGAAAGGTAAGGGTGGTTAACAGGTTCGGATTGAGTCTAAATAGAATTTTGGTCGGGTTTGGGTCGACCCATCCAACCCATTTATTAAACAGGGTAGGTTCAGGTTGGGAATAAATTAAGTAGGTCGACCCGCCAACCCGTTTAAGATTTTTTTCTTAAATTAAAAATTATTTATATTTTATTATATGGGTTAAACAGGTCGACCCGCAAACCCTTTTAACCTGTTTAACTCAAGTAAAGTGCCAACTTTTGTATATAAAACAGCTTAAATGGGTGAACCCGAAACCCGTTTAACCTATTCAATCTGTGTAACATATTTAACTCGCCAACCCAAGTATATATGTACGGGTTAAATGAGCCAGGTTCGTGTTATGTGTAAACAGGTTAGGGTTGCCATAGTTGACCCAATTATTTAAATTATTCAGGTTCGGGTTATTAGGGTTTTCTGACCCGACAACCTGTCAAATCGAACCCAACTCGAATTGCCACCCCTACATAAAGGTGATACAAAATGAGAAATGGGTTAGATAAACTCGTAAATAAAATCACGATCAAATGATAAAAATTTTAACATGTGAAATACTTATAATCATGCTGATACAATATGCCCACTGTATACCGACGATTCAAAATAACAAATTTGAGTGTAAATTCACTAAACTTATAATTTGATCAAAAAAACTTTACCTTCTAATCCGATTAATGAAATGTGATTTAAAGCTTGGTTTTGTAATTATATTCAATTGAATCATCTTCGTCGGAGAGAAACAATTGGTAGTCGAGAAATCTCTACATCGTCGATAAGCTAAGTATGTGGATTTGCACACATGGTCAATAAGCTAGGTATGCAGACAATCAACCAAATGAGCCTAGCTCAGATGGCCACCCAATTTGGGGGGAGGTTTTACCCTCCTAGACAAGGTCTCAAGTTCGAGTCTTGTCTAGGGCGATAGGGGTTTCCTCTCGCGTGTGTAAAGGGAAGGGTGCCATTGCCTTCTGGGCTGGACCCAACCTGGTTGTGTGGGCTCGCTACGCCTTCTAGGCTAGGGGCCATGCAGCCACAATCAAAACTCGAGGTCGGGTCTTGGTGAAGATTGGAGATATGATCCAAGGAGTACAAATTTGAATGTTACGAGTACAAGGGGCAAGCGAACCAGACTCGAGGATGAGTCTTTCTCAAGTGGGGGAGCATGGTTTCGAGATTTGACACATTCTTTAATGTCTTTTGGTGAACCAACTGAAGAACCCCACAACCGGTTCACTAAACTAGTCTCCTATCACATATGTGTCAGGTGAACTGATTGAAGACTTTTCCAAACTCTTCACTGGATTTTATGTTTAGTTTTTATTTTCCGTGTTTAAAGATTGTTTTGAAAACTTTTATTTTGTAGGGTTTGAGTCTAAACTTTTATTTTGTGATTAGCGTTTTTTTAGTTTATGCTGGGCCAATTAAGTGCATGCATAATGATCTTCGACTATGATTGAATTAAAATAACCTAAGTGTAAATTGGTCACTGAATAAAAAGTAGTATTCAAGAAGTCATTTTCAAGATGTTCTTCAGAGTGTAAGAGAATACTCAACACAATCTGAGGCGGAACTCAGGGAGTAAAGGAGAGAACCAAGAAGAAGATGATGAAGTCAGTGAGTGATGACAATAACTCACCGACTCCCTAAAGATCTTATCATCACTGAAGACATTATGAGACTTAGATACTTTTGAAAAGTATCTAAGTCACTGAATTATGAGGGTGTTGGCAATGAATCATTTGTTCTCTCTCCCATCATTCACTCTCAACCAATCCCCTTATGCCACATCATTCACCCATTTTTTCCATCATTCATCCTTATTTTTGTTGGCAATGGGTCATTCACCCTTCATTCATTCTTATTTTTTTTCCAACGGTCGAAAAAGAGAATCCAACGTTCGAAAAAACACACCTTTTTCCTCCATACCGTGCATGAAACTTTCACGCAAATGAAGCTTCATTTGCGGTACCGTTCTCAAGGCGGCGGTGTTCCCGCAAATGAAGCACCCCGTCCCGTGCTATCATTCATGTGCTGCCAACACCCTAAGGGGGAAATTTCTTGGGAAGATAAGTGTAAAGTACTTATCAAAAAGTCAAGAAAGTACTTTAGTTGGTAAAAAGGTACAGACAGTTGTCAACATTGTTGCATAAAGTATGGGTAGACATTCCTAATAATAGAAGGATTGTGCTACACTTGTAAATACTTGGCACTAGAGATGTGAATCGGGTTGGGTTGGTCGGGTTCGGGTCAAACGGGTCGGGTTCAAGTCGGGTCGAGACTAAAAATAACATACCCGAACTCGACCCTATTTAAGGTCGGGTTAGTCGGGTTCGGGTCAAATCGTGTCGGGCCAAGTTGGGTTCAGGTTTGTGTCATTTACAAAATCACAGAATTTGATTCTTTAAAATGTAGTAGTTAAAATCACATAATTTATTTGTTGCATAAGTTGTATATGAACCATAAGTCTATCTAAATTTAACCAAAATTACCCATTTCAAACACTCATGATTTTACCATCATACATTCAAACTTCCATCACTCGGTAACCAAAACTTACTAATACACATCATTTTAAATCAAGTTCTAAGTTAATACAACTTCAAAATATATAATCTTATTATGAAAGGACTTAATTAAACATCTATCTAACATGAGTTTACTTCAATTACACTTTTACCCCATGTAACAAACACAAATTATACAATATATATAAACCCCGGGCGCTACAAGCCAAAATAGAATGAACAGTTCCTCATTACGCAAAATGAACGGGCCAATTTGTGGTCCACAATTGCTCTTCGCACATGATGGTACTACATGAGATAGATAATGGACCATGCGTTCAGTTTCTATTGGCTGGAAGGGAGGGGACCGTCCCGTTCAAGGTCCGTTTCCCGTTAGGACCACTGTAGCTGTTACTGTGGAACACCGTAATACGGGTGTAATTACCCCGTTATTTTGCTAATTCTTGGCCTCTTATTTTATGGCTGCCATACGGTTTTTAGATCTAGAGTCTTCTTCTCCAGAAACATCCTTTGTCCACACAAAAACACACACACACACACACACGAAACAAAGATACTCGCACCCTAATAGCGGAATTAGTGGTTTACCAGTTGTTGAACCACACACACAAACGGTGGGTTTCTGGTGGTTTTTGATTTTCTTAATTTCTTGATGTATGTTAACTGTTTAATTTCTTTCTTGCAGGTTAACATATTGATTGGATTGTTTTTTTGGTCCTCTTTCGGCTTAAAGTAAGTACCCAAATTTCTATTTGTTTCTGAAGAAGTTTAGTTTAAGATGTATGAAATCTGCACTTTTTATTGTTGCATATTATGTGTTCGATGAAATTTCTGAGTGAACATTGTTTTATTTAATTAAATTGAACCTTTTTATGTGTGTGTGTGTTATATAGTTTGTAATGTGTTCATTTGGTACTAATGTGACCTCAAGTAATACGAGAAAAGCTTCATTGGTTTTGTGATTTTTTTTTCTGTATTTTTTTTGTTAATGTTAATATAATGTTAAAAAAGTTTTAGTTTGTTTTTGTTTTTGTTGCCAAAGGCTTTTATAAAACAAAAGTTAGAGTTGTAGGAGTAGTTCTGTTTTATGCTATCCAGGTTTTGTTTATATGCTATTTGAGGTTACCTGTGGTAATTATCCTGAATAACTATAATGATATTGGAGCTTTTGTTGATAGCTTCAATTGGAAACAACTGTTACTATTGGGATTTTTCTTCCAAAAGTTGAAGAATTGACACTTACTAATCTATTAACTTGGGATTATTAGGTAGACCAAGTATCATGTTGTTTTAAATACTATGATGGTTAAACTATAACATTTTTATAGAGTCCGCATTGTATAATCCAGGAATTTAGGCCATGACAAAACGTGGTATCACACTCTGTTCTGACTAAATTTCAAGCCAAATTTATCAGATATTTGTATTGATATGATTTTTCGTTAATCATGTGTAGCACAATAAAAGAAGGGATACAATCGTTCAGGATCATACATGCATACATTTGATTAATATACTGGCAAGCTGAGATAAATATTTGTTATCGCCTTATCGGTATGTTTTGGTGGATATGAGATTTGCAAGACTTCAGCTTCTACTTCAACTCGAGACTAGAACAATGGTAAATTTTGCATTTGAGCATTCAACATATAAACTATTTATTCAGGGAGGTGACTATGTTATATAGTGTTGCATAACATAGTATTTGGTTTAAGCCTGCTAAAAAAAGGTAACTTCTATACTATGAAAATTGAACAAACTTTAACCTTAGCTCACTGGAGTCTCATGCTATTTTTCAGGAGAAGGTACGAGAGATGATGATGGTTGCTGATCTTGGCCGTGCCTGCAAACTGTTCTGCTTTTTGGTACGCATGTCTGTTCTACTTTTGCTACTGAAAGTTGTAGTTTTAAGGTCAACGAGAAACATGTGTTCATAAATAATACGGGGTATGAGTTATATTAAGATACAGATATTTTGCTTGCAATAACTATTTAGCTTTCAAAAAAATGTAAATCCATATCAAACTAACAAGACCAGGTCGACTACTAAGTAAAGGATTTGTTCTGCTAAAATAAAAATGGTGAACCGTCAGGAAAGGACTCAACCAGAGTGATCAAAAAGTCTTTGATGGCTTACCCTATAGTTTGGAATCCACACACCAGTAGTAACATATAAAGAAGTATCTCTAAGGAACTTTGTATTTAGACGGCAGATAAGTAGTCAAATAAGCAAGTCCAAACACCCATTTAAACTATTGCAATATTTTACCACTGCTCACTTCAATGCTTGATTTGCAGGGCAAGTAAAACGGGAACAATGTTGATGTTAGGTCGTCTTACAGAAAACTGTTTCTAAGATGATGCAAGGAATCAGAGAACTGCTCAAGCAGATGTTGGGTCATTTTCGGGTGCATATGTTGTTATTTTTAATCAGAGAGCTACTGAAGCATATGTTGGGTCATTTTCGGGTGCGTATCTGCTTATTTTGGATCATAAAAAATGCGTAACTAATTAAGCAAAAGCCAATAAGAAACGGACGGGATATATTTTTTTTGTCATATTGTATTCTGTTTTACTGAATAAGCAAGTGTATACACTCTTCGTCACACGCTTATGTTAAATCAGTTTACAACTACGAATTTATAAACAAAAGACCGTTAATATGTATTTTGCTAGGGTAAAATAAGGAAAAAGTCGTAGCTTTTGTGGTCTGTGGTGAACAATGGTTGGTGCGGTTCAACGAAATGCATTTGGTATCCAAGGGCCATGGTGACCCGTACATCAGCAACATCAGATTCCAGTTCCACGTCTACCAAACAGGTATGGTTAGTTATTAAATGCACCAACATGTTTTATGCAAAAAAGAATTAAATTTGAAGTTTTAGTCGATTTATCTGATGCCTTTCATGAATATGTGTGTTTAATGCTTTTAAATTTTGTTTACATGATTTTGGTATCATGTTACGGTGTAGTTTTGTGTTTCGTAAGCTTACTCTTTGAAAGTGTATTTCCAGAAATGATCAAATAAGTAGTTACAATTGGTTATCCCAAACACCCCCATAAGACATAAAGGAAGCTAATTCAAAGACACTTTTCATTTTTGATTCTGGATTTGTGTAAATAACCAATATTAAAATCTGGTCTATTGCAAAACGTTTATTGAAATACAGTTTAAAATTGGGTACAGACAATTATGTCACTTTGTATGTGAATGATATGTATGTTTAGTTGTTTACTGATATGTAAGTCAATCATATGTATGCTCTATTTTTAGATACTTGGTGGGTCCTTTCTTTTTTTTTTCTTCCATTCGAGAGCAACAATTGCATAAACAGTTATGTTACTGATATGTAGGTTCTTTTGTTAGACTTTTTTTTTTCTTTCCCCTCAATATTCATGCATTTACACTGCTTAGGCAATATATACTAATATTGTTAATATATTTAATATCAGGGACAGGAACTATTAGGAAAAATCTATGTTAGTTTGGAGGAATTTTGAAGTGGTTATGGGTGTCATTTTGTGATAATCGCCATTTTTTATTTAGTTCTCTATGGTGCAGATAATCAGTTATGAATATAAAAGGTTTTATTTTTGTGTCTTCTGATGATCAGTTATCAATTTATTATTGCCAAGCAACAGGATAATCAGTTGCAGATAGTCAGTTATGAGTAACCCTTTTGCTTGCCAATACTAAATTCGTTTTTGTTTTTCTGAAGTTTTTCCTGGTAGAAAATACATTTATGAATATAAAAGGTTTTACTTTCATGTTTTCTGATGAAATGTGTATGTCAAAAGGTTGATACAAATAACTAATATGTTTCAGGATTGTTGGAAACACTTCCTAAATGAGGCAAATAAGGCAGACTAATTCCGGAATCTGAAGTTGACCAGGTTGCTATTGCATTCTACTTAACTTGACGGCGCAAGAACATCTATGGGGGTATGTTTACTGTTATTACATCCTACTAAAGTTAGCCACGCTCAAAAATAACCAAGTAAATGTGCGGCCTATGTTGTAGATCTGACAATGCACACATGGATAAGTATATATGTTTTTTCTATGTTGTATTTACCACAGGCTTATGTTTTTTTGGAAATGATTGTATAATATCAAATACTCTGAATTTGTTTACCAAGGTGAAATAACTGAACAATGGCGATGACATAACCGATGTCCAATAGTAGGCACATGCCCTGTGGTTTCCACTTACTTTGAAAGTCAGTGGTTAAACCTTATAAGTGAACAATAGTACCATCATAACCGGTGTCAGTTTTTTTAGTGGTAGTTGTATATTCATTCATAGTTTGCTAGATAATCATCATATTGGCTCATTATTGGACTTTAATTTAGCAGATTCTCACAGGCCGATAACTGCTTATCCTATGGTTGTTTTTAATTAAGCAATTTGCGAAATTTGTCCGTAAAAGTATACCATGTGAGATTCAATTTCATTTACGTTGTATAGCACGTAAGATTCAATTTCACTTAGGTCGTAACATTTTTTTTGTTAACAACAAAAGAAGTAAATAACAATCGTAGCTGGTCTACGAACAATAGCCAACTGGTCTTTTAAGTTTAACCTTTCAACCCACTTTTACATTTATACTTATGTTTTCTAAGAAGAATGTTGCATTGTCAGCAGCTCAGAATATATTGCAACAGGTACAATATTGGTACAAAAATAAAGTCCAACACCATCGTAACAAACCAAAGGATGGAACAAGACACTCCCGCAGCAACGCGCGGGTTACCCAGCTCGTAATCTATCTGTTATTCAAAATATGTTCATGACTGGTCCAATTTGTGACTTTATATGTGTATTACTAAATATTGAAATATACTACAAGTATACGAGATTGGTTCAGTAAAGGCTTATCAGGTTATAGATGAGGTAAAATGGAATCAGCTTAAATTACTTAATGGACTAACTTGAGCCTTTAAATTAAATAAAGATTGAGAAAAGAAACTCGGGTTAGTTGGGTTGACCTGAACTCGAATAGGCAAAGTATTTTGAGCCCGATATCCGAGCCTAATTCGTACTCGGGTTGACCTAATTGACCCGTGTTAGATTTTGTACCCGAGTAACCCGACCCGATTATCCTTATTCAGGTTCGGGTCAGGGTCGGGTTGGGATTTATGACACCGCTACTTGGCAAGTACCTTTTACCCCACGGGTTTCCATATGACACTCGTATAAACAAGAATGTTGTAAAGGAATAAATTGGGACGGAGGGAGTAACACTTTAAGAGCTCATTTACTCATCCAAATAGAACTAAGTCCTTGAATAGAAAGTGGTATTAAGTTGTTGGTATAGCATAGTTTTTACTTAAACAATTACTTACGTTTTTGTTCAAGTTTAGTGAGGAGATCGCACAATACATTATCATTCAACTTAAATTGCTATTCCGCAAACAATCTATTGTAAATTCTTTGATGTACATCTAATAAGAATTTAAACGTTAAAAAACTCTTTGTGCTTTAATTTATATGTTTAGATATCTTGTTAATGTTTAAACTTACATTACTATGACATGTGTTGATTAGATAAACTTAGTTTATATTTTGCAATCAACAAAAAGGTAGCAATAGTTTAGAATGTTTTATGATGAATTGAAGAATAGCTTTCAGCTTTAATCGAATTCCCCACTAAATTTTTGATCCTATCATTTTGTTAGTCGCTTGTAAGGCTAAGCAACGGGTCAAACCCGACCCGAACCGACAAAAACGACCTAACCTGAAAACTGACAAAGGGAAAAACACGAACCGATAAATAGCTATCGAAACTGAAACCAAACCGAATAAGGTCGGTCGGGTCGGTTTAGCTATTTCGAACGAAAAATGTGTTTTGACCCGAACCGAAACGAACCGACAAAAACCAAAATAATTATACAAAACCAAAACCGAACCAAACAAGATCGGTTCGGCTCTCGTTGTCATACATCCAATCATTTCTTACTATCTTGAAAGCCAAATGAACCACAAAGGCAACGAGTAATAAATGAAGTTAAATGTTTGAAACTGCAATGTTGTTTGTAGTATCACCCATTGTAGTTTCCGCCATATAAACACATATGGCCAAAACATAGTTGTCCATCTTGCACTCGAAATCGACTACTATAAACGTCCATAAGGAGCGCTTTTTAGTTGGAATCCAAGTTGTTTCCAACATTTTGCGTGGGATAGGTTTCGTTCTGCCATAAGAACGAGACATCTTTTCATTCTTCTTCTGATCGGGTTATTTACATGTTGAAATTAATCTACTTCTTAGAAAAGTATATTCAAACAAATAAAATAAGTGTTTTAGATGATTACAAGATCTTAACACCTCAAAACTTTATAATTTGAAGGATTCATATGAAAATGTCAAATTGAACATATTCTTCCTTACACTGAGTGACCAAAAGTCCAAAACATACAGAGTCATAATGTTGTTCAAGCTTGTAACTTTTAACAAATTATGCAAACAAAATATTGTTGTAAACATCCGGGGAAAAAAAGATCTTTCAAATTCTCTTTTTCTCTATAGAATTATACTAATATTTCAAAGAAATAAAAGAACAGAAAACAAAACAAAATGTTAAGGTCATCAAGTAGTACCATGACATATAATAAAACATTTGGAGAAGATCTCTAAGAGTACTTTTAATTCGATCATCACCGGCTTCAACTGCTGTGCACACACACATTTTCACAGCAGAATGTTACCAGTTACATGAGCTTACATCCGTGCTTTCTCGGTTGACATAACGGGTCATAGATCGATGAATATACAGACAAATAAAGCATACGACTTTAGTAGAGAACACTAGTGTTAATTTTACCAACTTGATCCATAACGTCAAGAACCTCAGCTCTACTTCTCACCATCCTGTGAAACAATTCCCTAACTTGCAACTGCAAAGGCCCTAACCCATCCTCCATTTTTCGACAAATATCTGCCAACTCAGCTACCTGTCCCGCTACCTCATCTGCCTTTTCATCTCCCACAGGAAACTCAAACCCGTCCGCAAATTCAACAAGACTTGAAGCCACTTTCTCAATTACTTGAATCTCGACCAACAAACCCGCGGTCCCTTTCTTTTCCTTTTTCTTCCATTCCTCTCCTATCTTATCTTGCAACCCGATCACTGGGTGGGCCCATGTCAAGTTTCTTGGAAGCTGGAAATGTGCCCCTAAGCCAGCCCGTTCTGGGCTTGGGACGGCTGCAACTAATGTCCACATGACAAATACCAAAATTGAGCTCATTATGTAGACTGGGAGAGCTAAACCTGTTGGCTCGCCACCACGTGGGGCCACGAGGTTTGTGGACATTGCTTGGATCTGCTTTGATGCTGACCATGACTTTGAAACACAAGTGGAGAACGATCTTGTCACTACAACAAATATATAAATTTTCCACGTTAGTAAACTCCTACACGCGTACGAAGATGCCAAACAATTAATAATATTTTTACATCCTCAAATATTGAGGGGGTGCTTGGGATTGGGACTGCTTATTTTTATAAACTACTTAATTAATTTGTTACCAACACGGGCTTATTTAACTAAAATAAGACGATAATCAGTCCCACCCAAACCAGTGCTAAAGCACTTAAATAAGCAATGATCTCAAACACCCCAACAAACAGGCTAAGCACAAAAAATACCAACAGATCCAGAATAATTTATTGCATATAATTACAAAAAATTGTAGCAGTTCTAGCAAAATGATCAAATATAAAATTTGTTTACACATGTAAATCTTTGACATTTTATTTCATCAACATGGAATTAGTCAATTATACACCTTTTATGCGTGTACAGGGTGTTGAGGCCGGCTTGCATAATATAAACTACATCTAGACATTTGTCACAAAGAATATATTAAACATCAAACATGTTAGCATTATTTATTTAACAATTTCCATAAGCAATTCTAAACTAATTTATTAGTATAAAATAAATGTGTACAATTAACTAAGTTGAGTTATAGACTTATAGCTAGCGGAACTTACTAAATTTTTGGTTATGGTTCACAGTCGTAGGACCAGCAGCACCACGCCTCCCAATCGACCACATCCTTTCAGCCGATTTCCCAACAAGCTGACTATTCTCCTTCTCATCAACCATCATAGAGGTTAACAAAGTATTCAAAGCCCGTTTAGCCCGTCTAACATGTCCTTCAACAATAGGCCTTTGCTCAAGTGCATCAACAGCAATCTGAGCCAACCTAGACCAATGTCTCACCAACTCAATGCCATGCGTGATCGCATTACATATATCTAGCGCTTTAACAGTCCGGTCCAAGTGATCTGGCAACAATCTGTCTAATGGCGCTTTAGAAAAACAAGAAGCGTCCCGGTTTATGATCAAAACCGCTTTAAACTCGGATTCACAACATAGATAGGTATCTAGGAGCTTTTGGAACCATGATATGGACAAGAGTTGTGATTGTGCTTGTGCTCGTGTTTCTGTAGTCTCTTGGGTTTGGTTTTGTTGCAAAAGCTGCATGAAACGATCAGTAACATGCTTTTGAAAGAGCTCGAGTTCCTCGAGTTCTTGCTCGTGGTTTACGTCCATGTTCGTGATCTGGTTACGACGGATACTGATACGGTTAAGGAAAGAACCATGATGGTCTGTTGGAGGCATGTTTTTTGGTTAGAAAAAAAGAAGAATGTTATGAGGATATGAAGGCGATGATGGAGGGTTAAATAGGGTTTAAATGAATTGAAATATATTTTTTGGTTTGTTTAGTTAATGAGTGATGATTAGATTTGTTTGGGAGTGAGACCGTTTCTTCTTCTTCTAATATATGTTGTTTTTTAATTATTAATGTTAGAGTTTTGATTGAAGTATTAAAGTGAATTTAATAAGGAAAATGGATAATGAAATGATTAAAAATGAAGGGACTCACGATATATAGTGGTTATATGGATGGTGCACAACGTGAAGGAGACTATGATCGATCTAGTGCATGGGTAAGGGTAAGGGTCTTACTTTTTATGGTGAGTGTTTCCACTTGTGATTTCTAGTCAGTGTTCTAAAAGGCGCGTTAAGGCGCCGCCAAGGCGTCGCCAAGGCGCGAGGCGTGGCCTCGGCGCCACGAAATGAACCAAGGCGTAAAGTATAGGCGTCTTGTGAAAAGGCGTTGAATAAGGCGCGAAAAGGCGCGCCTTTTGTAAGGCGTGGCGCCATTTTTAGAAGTGTTTAGCGGATTTACGGATTTGGGCTTGAATTTCAAGCATTTGAGTTATTTCTTTCTTGGGCCTCATAATTTCAAAACTTAATTCCTACTTGGGCCTCGTATTTGGGCCTGGCTATTTAGGATTTGGACTTTAGTATTTGAAATTGCTCTTATAAAATGATATAAAATTATAAATAAATAAATTTATAAAAATTTTGTTGCCGCCTTAAGCAAGCCTTAAGAAACGCCAAGGTTTCGCAAAGGCTCGTAAGGCTTGAGGCGTGGTTGTGCCGCCACGCCACGCCTCACGCCTTTTAGAACATTGTTTCTAGTATATTTACGATATGTGTGACATTTAACTTACTTGTGATATATTTGTGTGTGACTGTGTGGTAATTCTGGGTTTATTAAGCGTAATGCATGGATATATTACGATCGTTTCCAATAATGAGATCACTAAAATATTCGACCTGCAATGCTTTGAACTATTGTGTGTCTTTTTAGTTATTGAGCCGAAAGTGATTCACTGCGATAGACCTATAAAAATGTTCACAATTAACGCTCTACTGATTTATAAACTTTTTTCATGTGAGAAACCGATTTCAAACTATGTATATATAAACATATTTCACTAAAGTCTAAAGGGCACATATTAGCCATATTTTTTTTTCATCCAATTGGCTACAATTTTATGGGTCCCTGAGTCATTTTATGGAACATTGAATCATTTTTTTGTGTATTTTTGGTGAAAGACTATAGCCAATTAGCTACAAAAATTGTAATCAACCTATCCCCATAATTATTTAATGTTAAGCTATTTTGGACTAATATATAACCTTTAGGCCACACGAAATAATTTATCATCTAGAAAAATAAATACATATCTCTTATATACTAAACCCTTGAAATTACATATGAAAAATAATATAAACCAATTTTAAAATTCTAATTCTCTTTGAAATTTTACATCTTGCATTGCATGTTATCATCAGTAAAACCTCTACTGGAATATTTTATTAATTTAAAGTGATATTATTATACCGATAAATTAATAATTTATTAATTTAAAGAGATTTTACGTATGATATTTAATTTTCAACTCAAATATACTAATTACAATATATACTAGCTAGAGATGAAAAATATTAGAAAAACAAGTTCCAATTAGCATTTTATGAATTCACATTCACAAATTATTTGAATTTGTCAAGTTCATTGTTTTTGAATAAATAAAAAGTTAGTTTCGTTGAGGCAAGTTCTAATTACGTATGACCTTAATTGAATTTGTATAAGATTATCTTATTATTTTATCGCTTGATGTATTACATGTGATAACACTAATATGTAAATTGAAACACTCAACATGCTATCGTAAAATAAGCATAAATATTTGTATAAAACTCCAAAAGATTTGCCAATTTTTGCATTGAAAAATATATATATTCTTAGCTTTCCAACCATATATCACACGTAATATTTAAACATCTAAATTAAGACGGTTTATTTATACAAGTTTGGAGAAAATTAAAAAAATAAAAAATAAAAAAAACAAACTCGCTTGATATATCACATGTGATATAACACTAATAATACTCATATCCATTTTACGATAACAACTTCAGTCTTTGAATCAACAAAATAGTGTTATATACTTATATCACATGTGATATACTAAACGAGTTTGAATATCAAATAAAATTCATATATTTTTTCCAACTTTTATAAGTAAATTGTATTGATTTGTAAGTTAAAAGATAATGCGTGTATATGGTTGAAAAAGTAATGATTTGTATTTCTAAATGTCAAAACAGTAAATTTTTAGAGTTCTACACAATTGCCCATTTTATGAGAGTATCTTGAGTGTTCGAAATTATAGATTAGTATTATATCACATGTGATATATCATGCAAACTCATGTACCGAGAAAACCAGAAACAATGGAAAAAAAAGTTTTTAAAAATGAAAATGCACATTTATTGAAAGATAATTAAATGTTTGTCGTTAAAGTTGAATTTGTTTCTCCTAACAATTAATGGTTTTTAAGACATATTACTTTTAAAAAAGAACGGTGAAAGTAAATTGTTAATTAAGAAAAAGGAGTGATGGATGAAAGCCGATGTTTTATTTTATTTAAAAACAAGTAGTTTTGATTTGTCATCTAATATTTATGTTTTTTATGATTTCTAAATAACCTGGTCATATGTTCAAATCATGCCACAATATTTTCATATTTATGATGTTACGTAATTTACTACCTAGATATTGGTTTGTTAAATCGGCAGGATCCTTTTTCCTTGTAGAGATCTTTTCATGCGTATATGTTGCAACTAAACAAAATTTGAATTTTCTTTTCTTTTTATTGAGAAATGAGACAATTACGGGTCTGTTTGTTTAGTTTTTTTGTTAAGTCCTGTTAATTAAAGTGTCTGTCTATATATATGTTGTCTGTTTGTAGATAAATAAATGATTGTTTATTTTGTGTGCTGAAAAAAGTGTCTGAATTAGAAAAATACTGTTATGCCATTTTATTTGAAATAAGTGGGATTAGAGGTTAAGAAGTGGGAGGGTAAATATGTAAAATTAGGATAAAATGGATGGACTTAATTTGGAGACTGTTGGTCCCGTTTACACGGATAAACTAACTACAAAGTTAGTCTAAACATGCACCATGCTTAAGTAATGAGATGAAATACTTTGAAAGATATTTGAACAAAACGTAAAAGAAATAGACAAGATATTTTTCAACGTTTAATTCTTATTAGAAAATCAATCAAAGAATTATACCCAAGTGTTTGCGGAACAACACTTAGGATTGAAATGACAAGTATGGTATGACTCCTCTCTAAACTCAAGCTAAGCTAGAGTGACAACTAAAGGTCCTACTGAGCTATCTCAGGGACTAGGTTGTTCTTTGGAGGAGTAAAAGTTGTTTGTGAATGTCTAAGCATTAATTTC
>LBNU01011176.1:0-11087 GCA_014162995.1 Artemisia annua
TGAATCACTTCTACTACTATCATTTTGAAGACGTCTAAAGCTACAAATGTCAACAGTTAAAGTCCAAAGACAAAGACGTCAAGCAACCTCGATGACCGTGACGAACTTCTATCCTTCAACAATCTTTCATGACCGATCCTTAGGGGGAGATTGTTAGGATCATAGTTTTCAACTATTCAGTCAAGTCTCGGTCATTTCAGTCAATGTAATAGGTTGCTAGAATTATCATAATTAGCTAGGTTATTTAGTTACTCGTATGGTTAATGTTTAAGTCTAATAAAGTGTCCAATGGGCCTAAAAGCCCACGACATAGAGAGATAGGAAGGAAGGGAGTGTTGCCCTATCCATCTCCTATAAATAGGACATCATGTATCTCTTTACAAATGTTGGTTAATTTCATATCTTAAGAAAACTCTTGTTCTTTTATATTTCATATTGTTATTAATCAACCAAGTCTAATTCTCATCTCATTTCTCTCATAAGATTACTTGTGTTTACTAATATGGTGACCTAACAGTTTATAACACCCGAGAAATGAGAGTATCCAAACACTTAATGTAAGGTGCTAGTGAATAATTTCCGTGCTTGTTTTGACTAGGGTGGAACGATCATTTATTGTAATTACTTTTATATTAATGTTAAATGACCCCTGACTTGTATTTTAATTGGTATAAAAGCTCATTTGCTTTAGGACAAGCAAATCTCAAGTGTAAGGGTATTTGATAAGGATTTTTTTACACATTTAGGGGGTCATTTAAGCCCTAAATCGTGATTTTATGATCAAATATTGCCTCAAATCGTTCCTTTTCTCTTTTTAGGTACTTGGAACTTGATTTCTGGAAAATGGAGCATTTTGGAGTTTTTCGGACGTTTTTATGCTCAAGTATGAAGAAAACAAGAAAAGTCAAAGAAAGTCAGCTTTTTACACCTGACGGCGTCATGCTTTGGAGCTGACGCCGTCACCTTATGCTGAAAAGATGGTGGATTTTCTCACTAGACGCCCCAGAAGAAAATGTTAAGTTTGCACCTGACGGCGTCAGGTGCATTTGTGTTGAGGCCATCTGGCTTTACAAGTAGACGAGACGACCCAGAAGGGAATAACAAGTGACGGCGTCAGAAGTGATTGAAGGAAATCCGAGAACCCTAAACACGGCGTTCTGACGGTATCAGAACCTATAACCTGACGCCGTCAGCCTTGTAAAGTCTATATATAGTTTTTGATATTTCATTCATTAANACCTGACGGCGTCAGGTGCATTTGTGTTGAGGCCATCTGGCTTTACAAGTAGACGAGACGACCCAGAAGGGAATAACAAGTGACGGCGTCAGAAGTGATTGAAGGAAATCCGAGAACCCTAAACACGGCGTTCTGACGGTATCAGAACCTATAACCTGACGCCGTCAGCCTTGTAAAGTCTATATATAGTTTTTGATATTTCATTCATTAAGTGTGCAACTTTGGAGATAAACCCTAGTCCGACTTTTACAGTATTTTTAGGGTTTCAAACCCTCTTTTCTTCCATGATTAATTAAAGATAAGTTCGTCCTTTAATCATTCAATATGTCTATGTGTTGTTTGATTAATTGTTTGTCTTTTCTTTAGATTAACATGCTAGCTTAGGTTTTTTAGTGTTTGCTTAGATCTAATGAAACCTAGTTATTAACCATTGATTGTTGATTTGTTATTGATTGTTTTGGGTGATTGACTCACGTTAGGCTTGAGAAAACTGGCTAAATCTCCTATACGGTAACTAGCTTGAACGTCTTAAGAAACGTAATCGGATGTGTACTACGGTTGTATTGGTTGTATTTAATGCATGAGTTACTATTAATGAGGCTATGATAGGATACTAAACGTGTCTTCATAAGAAGAGATAGAAGCTCATAGGGTTGGGGAAGGACGTACACGCCCCCATGAATGGTATTAAGGAATGCAACCCTTCACCCAAACAATTGTAACAAATCAATAAATCAATAGGAGATAACTAGGGAGTAGTGAAATTTAAGTAAACACGTTTCTCTCATTATAAGAAATTCACCACTTTAATTTTCTTATTATTTTATTTTATTTGTTTAAGTAGTAATTTTGGGTTAGTTGACTAGAAACTAATTCCGCCCACTCTTCAAATACCCGAGATTTTAATTTGCTTTCATAAAATATAAAAAATACAAAAAGAATCATCCCTCACCTTTAGACCTAGTTGACATAGTTTTCAATCCTAACGACACTATTCCCCTAGAGAACGATCAATCCCCCGGTACCTACCACACACTATACTACATCGGTCAGGTACACTGCCTGGTGGATTGCAAAATCTCTCAAGATCCTTTGAGAGGTAAAACCATTTGCAAGGTTGCAAAAACATGCATCAAGTTTTGGCGCCGCTGCCGGGGAATATTTATTGTTTAGGTTGAGTTTTATTTTTATTAGGTCTACTCATTAGATTCCTATCTAGCGAGATTTTTATTTTCTTTTTATTAGGTTTGCTTTAGTCTATCTTTTTCTTTGTTCTTTTGTTCATAACCATTATCATCCACCATTATGGAAGGTGGTAATATCTTTGATCCCGCCAACTCACCGCAACAAAACCTACCACAACCAAACCAACCACCTAGAGCACGCACTTTAGGAAAATACTCTCGACCTAGCCACCAAGGCTATCGAAACACCATTGAGCTCACCCAAGGATCCAATGTGTCTCCCTTGCGATCTGACACCATCCGGTTGGTGCAAAGAGGATGTGCATTCCATGGACTTCGTTCCGAAAAAACAAATCAACATCTCAAGGACTTCCTTAAAATCGTAGATTTCATAGACCTTGATGTTACCACTTGAGAGACGACACGGTTACGTCTCTTCCAATTCTCTCTACATGACCAAGCTAGTCAATAGCTTGAGCGTTTACCCGCAGGGATCCATCACCTCTTGGGATGATCTTAGATCTCATTTCCTTGCTCAAGTTTTCCAACCAGGAAAAACTACCAAGTTAAGGAATGACATCTTGAATTTCCAACAACTTCAAGGTGAAACTCTTTACGAAGCATGGACTGGTTTTAAGGACTTACTCCAAAAAGTCCCTCATCATGGCATAGATCTTTGGTTTCAAATCTAAATCTTTTATGATGGTACAAATCATCAGACTAGAAAAGCCATAGATTACGCCGCTAATGGTAGGCTGAGCAAACTCAGCATTGATAAGTGCTGGGAGGTCATTGAGGACTTGGCATGATACGAATAGGAAGAATGGGAAGATCCATGATCTTGGAGGAAGGGAGTTTAGATTATATAAATGCGACCCAAGAACAAATGTTTGATAACATTGAAAGGCAGGTCGAAGAGTTAATGAGAGCCGAAATGCCCATAACCAACCCCTGTGGGTATGTGAACGCAGCTAGCAAACATGCGGCTCCTAAACTCTCACGGTTATGGGAATTCGAAAACATAATGTTAACGTTTGTGAACAACCAATAAAAACAGATGCGTGGTTTTGCAACCTTGCAAAAGGTTTTACCTCTCAAGGGATCTTGAGAGATTTTGCAATCCACCAGGCAGTGTACCTGACCGATGTAGTATAGTATGTGGTAGGTACTGGGAGATTGATCGTTCTCTAGGGGAATAGTGTCGTTAGGATTGAAAGCTATGTCAACTAGGTCTAAAGGTGAGGGATGATTCTTTTTGTATTTTTTTATATTGCATGAAAGCAAATTAAAATCTCAGGTATTGGAAGAGTGGACGGAATTAGTTGCTAGTCAACGAACCCAAAATTACTACTCAAACAAATAAAATAAAATAACAAGAAAATTAAAGTGGTGAACTTCTTATAATGAGAGAAACGTGTTTACTTAGATTTCACTACTCCCTAGTTATCTCCTATTGATTTATTGATTTGTTACAATTGTTTGGATGAAGGGTTGCATTCNTGCTAGTCAACGAACCCAAAATTACTACTCAAACAAATAAAATAAAATAACAAGAAAATTAAAGTGGTGAACTTCTTATAATGAGAGAAACGTGTTTACTTAGATTTCACTACTCCCTAGTTATCTCCTATTGATTTATTGATTTGTTACAATTGTTTGGATGAAGGGTTGCATTCTTTAATACCATTCGTGGGGGCGTGTACGTCCTTCACCAACCCTATGAGCTTCTATCTCTTCTTATGACGGCACGTGTATTATCCTATCATAGCCTCCTTAACAGTCACTCATGCATTAAATACAACCAATAAAACCGTAGTACACATCCGATTACGTTTCTTAAGACGTTCAAGCTAGTTACCGTATAGGAGATTTTGCCAGTTTTCTCAAGCCTAAAATGAATCAATCACCCAAAACAATCAATAACAAATCAACAATCAATAGTTAATAACTAGGTTTCATTATATCTAAGCAAACACTAAAAAACCTAAGCTAGCATGTTAATATAAAGAAAAGACAAACAATTAATCAAAAAACACATAGACATATTGAATGATTAAAGGAAGAACTTATCTTTAATTAATCATGGAAGAAAAGAGGGTTTGAAACCCTAAAAATACTGTAAAAGTCGGACTAGGGTTAATCTCCAAAGTTGCACACTTAATGAATGAAAAATCAAAAACTATATATAGACTTTACAAGGCTGACGGCGTCAGGTTATAGGTTCTGACGTCGTCAGACCGCCGTGTTTAGGGTTCTCAGATTGCCTTCAAACACTTCTGACGCCGTCACTTGTTATTCCCTTCTGGACCGTCTCGTGTACTCGTAAAGCCAGACGGCCTCAACACAAATGCACCTGACGGCCTTAACATTTTCTTTTGGGGCGTCTAGTGTAAAAATCCACAATCTTTTCAGCATAAGGTGATGACTTCTGCTTCAAAGCGTGACGCCGTCAGGTGTAAAAACCTGACTTTCCTTGACTTTTCTTGTTTTCTTCATACTTGAGCATAAAAACGTCCGAAAAGCTCCAAAATGCTCCATTTTCCAGAAATCACGTTCCAAGTACCTAAAAAGAGAAAAGGAACGATTTGAGGCAATATTTGATCATAAAATCATGATTTAGGGCTTAAATGACCCCCCTAAAAGCATAACAAATAAATCCTTATCAGGAAGTGTTACAATCTTTGAACAACTGTTTACAGTAAGACAACCTCTCAAACTAACGTGGAAAACAAAACAACATTCATGTAAAGACAGTCTGATGGTCCTGATGCGTTATTTCCATCATCTTTTAAATTTATAAACTTGAATATAAGGACTAACACATACTCACGGGCAGTGTACCCGGTCGTGTGAAGTATAGCCTAGATAAATCCGAGTGTCGTCCCAAGAGCTGTTGTTCTGGCGAAATAAGGTAAAGGCTTCAAAGAGATATGATTTAGTGAAAATATTAGAATAACAATAAAACATAATTAAATAGAATTAAAATAAAAGAAAATAAAATAGAAGGGATAACATATTAAGATATTAAGGTTAAATAAATCCCATGTTCCTTTGATCTATATAGTGGGTAAAAGTCGACTAGACTCAGATGGTCAAATCATCAGGTCCGATCTACCAATACGCCCTATTCCGTAACCAGATGATTACAAGAATTCGCTAGCAATACGAATTAGTAGAGTCAATAAGTGCCATGTTTAATAGACTTGTTTAAGCGAAACCCGGCCGGTCGGAACTTAGGTTCCTCTAACTTCTTAAACTTCTCTACCTGATAAGTGCTCGTTCGTTGAAATTCGCACACAAGGAATGAAAGTACTATGGCCAATTCCTCTCAATCCTCACAACCTATTTGGCCAAGGTCCTATGGTCAATTCTCCCGGCATCCTAGAAACTATCAGGCTTTAAAACTACCAAAACAAGAGAGTTTACAGACAAGCAAAGAAAACTTCTATGCAGAGAAACATAGATGATAAACAAAACCAAATCTTAATTAACAAAATGAATTCATCGAAGGATTAAATGAAAAACATAAGAGAATTCAAACTTGAATTAGACTAGAATTGCTCCTAGTTAACGAAACATTATTCCTTCGGTCTTCTAGATCTTTATTCTTCTTCTAGGTCGTTTTCCCTAAACCATAGTGTTGAGGCAACATGATCAAGATCTCCTAATGTGTTAATGGTCACAAATAAACCATCGAAACACATAAAATAACAAACGGTAGCCAAAATTCCCCGAATCCATATCTGCTCCTGACGCGTCAACACGTGGCTGACGCGCCAGGCTACTGTATGGTTCGGGATGAATTTTGAAAGTCGTCTTTCCCCTTACCCGACAAATGTGGATCTTTCAAAACAAATATGAATATGCTATGTGCTTAATTGAGAACACTCGAAACGAGTTTTGGGATTAGAGAGATCCAACTTTTAAAGCACCCACTTACGGAAAAACGCCAACTCATGTTTTCTAACTCTCACCTCTAGCCAAGGCTTTTCTAAACTTAGGGAGCCTATATGGTTCACGTAACATCATGTGAAAGCATCTATATGCTCATATCCCGTGCTTACGTCTTCTCTAATCATGTAACAGGTTTACTCCCTTATTGGTCAAACTAAGTCAAATGTCACTTTGCGTAAACGCATCCTTTCCCACTTGGGTTATGCTTTACATCAAGGAAAAGCACTTAACTTGTTTGAACCAAGGTGTTAGTTGAGTATGTCGAGTCGTGGAAAGTTACGAGATATGAAACTATGGATTCTCGACGTTGTGTTATTTGAACTTATAAGTAAACCTATGATTTTCTCAACTTATAATCTTAATTGTCTAAACCTTTTCTTCTTAATGACAACTAGATTATCTCTTAATCTTTTTTCTTAATCTCATATTTACAAAAGTCAACTATACCAAATCTCCTACAATCCTTCCCAAAAATCCCTTCCCAACAACCTCTTACAATATTCCTTACACTCCTTACAAAAGTGTACTCTTGTCTCTTCACAAACTCCCACACAATATTCCCTCTTACATTATTCCCTTCACTTTACCAACTTCCCATACACCTTTTCTTATACACACACTACTTCTCTACTACACACATAAACTCTCATATACACACACACACCTCTCACATCCTTTTCAAATACACACACAAGGCTCCTCATCTTTTCACACTCTTACACTCTTATATATTCCTTACATATACAACTCACATCTATACACATCCCATCTTATACAACCCATATCTTACACTCCTAATACCTTTACATTCAAAATACACAAACTACTCACAACCATTTCACCTTATACACACACAAGGCTCCCCATCACATCCTTCCTTACATATTCCCTTACACACACACAATCCAACTCTTATATTCCTTACACCCTTTCACATCCCATCTTTATAACTCATCCTCTCCTCTCTATTTCATCACATGGGAATTAATCCTAGCCATTCAATTCAAACCAACTCATCTCAACCATCCATCTCACCCTTTCCCTCCAAGGAAGGAATATTCCCTCGGATATTCTCCTCTTAACCCAACCATGGTTCTCCTAACCCAACTATGGTTAGTTCTCTACACTTAACCTTGGTTAACTCTTAACCACACCAAGGATGGAATATTCCCTTGGATATACCCTTTAACCTAACCATGGTTTATTATCTACACACTCTTCTAACCTAACCATGGTTACTTCTTAACCCAACCTCTCTCACTCTTCCCTAGTGAGGAATATCGCATGGCATATTCTCTTCTCTATTATGCCATGTGAGGAATACGTTTTCTACCCCTACCAAATTACCCTTTCTACTCTTCTACCATTGTTATTTGGTTTTCTAATAAACACTTCATAAAACATTTTTCCAAATTGGCTATTTGAGTTGGTAAACCTTTGATTGATTAATGTTAAGGTATAGTGTGAAGTACAATTGGGGATTTAGCAAGGATAGGTATTTATAAGACCTAACACCCAACATTTGGGAAAAATCAACAGAGTGTCTGGTGCGCTGCCCACGCGTTGACGCGTGGGTGATGCGCCGACCTCGGTAAATATTTCCCAAGTTTGGGTCTTGGCCTATAAATACCCCCTTGCCTCTTGTATTCTTCATCCCTTGCCATTATTCTTTCTCTCTAATCTCTCTAATTCTATCTTGTGTTCTTATTTAAACACTAACATCTTTTGAAAGAACACATCTCCTTGCAAGGGAAGAATCACAAGAACTTAATCCACTCTTGTGATTGTGTCGAGGGTCTTCTTATCTATACCCTTTCTATTACAATCAAGTCTCTAGGTTAATGATGTGTTTCGAAAGCTTTATATTTATTAAACTAATTTTACCGATTTCCTTATTACTCAAAACACACGGGTAAAAGTATAACCCTCGTTTATAGTAAAGAGTTTTGGTAAGACCAGGTCATTCCACAGGGACTGAGGTTTGCTTTATGTATCAATTAACTAATCAAGATGATTTAGAAGACTTATGCAGTTGTTTTGAAATTCAAATATGAGACAGATATGATTACATGGATAGTTCTTATAACTCAGTGATGGCATATGATAATGATCTCAATGGATTTTAACAAATGAGTAGTTGTTTTCGTCAAAATAACGTTTCATCAGTTGATGTTTGTGATTCAAGACTTATGTCTGCTAGTATTTAAACGAGTGGTAAACAAGTCTAAGTACTAGTTACAATATTTCAAACTCTATTGTTTATTTCAATACAAAAGCGATTTCTCCTTCAATTGATCAACATACATAGACATATGTTGAAAATCATAAAATACTAGCCAAATATTTCGACCCTTTTCAAGTAGTAATTATATTCAAAGAGATAAACAATGGTGATAAGTTTAGAACACAGCAAGGTCGTGACATAAACAAGAAATCAACAAGAGATCATAACCATAACCAAACACTTTATTATATAAACATATCCAAGCAACCATAAGGAGTTTAGCCTAACATGGCTTTAATAATCATGCTTACAGTGGTAATATCATACGAAATGATCAACATACTTTCTGAATTAATGTAATGAAGAAGCTACCGTCACTAGCGATCACCACAATTAATATCGAGACAGTATTACAATGTTTTTAGAACTTTGACTTAATTTCTATCACCCCAATGATTGGAACACGAGATGAATGTTATTAGAGCTTTGTTGGTTGTTGGGAGGAGTGTTGGTGTCTATAATGAGGCAAAATGAGGCTCTATTTATAGGCAGAGGTTGACTGGCCAGGAACTGAAGTACGCCGCAGATGAGCAAAAGATCGGCGTGCTTTTCATAGAATGTCGGCGCACTTGGAGATAAACCACGATGGCTTTCAAGAGTTTTCTTGGGGCCAAAGGGTCATTAATAGAGGATGAAGGCCGGCGTGCTTGAGATATAAAATCGGCGTGCTTTGCTTGACTTGACTTAGATTATATGAGATTTTGTTTGCCCCCGTAACCGGCGCTCTTGATACAAAAGCTCGGCGCTCTTTTCTCTTGTAATAGGCTTTACCATAAGATTATCTTGGATTTGCACATTTTGCTTTTGGTGAGTGAAGATCTTTGTCTAGAGGACCTGCAACGTATTTTCATGCAATTAAGTATTGAAAGTCCTTATAAATCTTATAGAAACTAACAAATAATGCTATATAAAATATGTATAATTCGAGCGTCATCAGTTAGGTTAGGCTTGGTTGAACAAACTTATATTCATTCATTCAATTGTTTGTAAGGGAAGTCTTGTGTCTTGGTGACCAAGCCTAGATCATTGGGGATCTAGTTGGGGTTTGATACTTCTGGTGAGAAGTCTTGGTAGTGGTCTTTGTGACCCTTAGGTGAAGTCGAATCGCAAGATTCTTTTGGGTGGTTTTCGAGGGCGGAATACCGTTGGGGAGTAACTGCTTCTTTGTGAGCATCGATATTGGCGAATATCGGTGGAGTGAATTGTAATGGTTTGTAGTCCACTGAAAGGATTATACTAGTGGAATAGTATAATGTCGTGGATTCGCAACTGGACATACGGATGGTATAAAACCCCCATCCCGAACCAGCATATATCGTGGTGTCTCTTTACTCGTTTTATATACTTTGGATTGTGTTAGTGGTTGTTCTTGTCTAGACCACTTGGTTCTTCTTGGCTTAAAGTTTTAAACATCCAAAAAGCCTAAGAAACCGTATTCACCCCCCTCTATGGTTCTACAATTGGTATCAGAGCGGAATACTCAAGTTTTGAGTGTTAAAATCTTCCGAGAAGTCATTTTAAGTCAAAAACTTCTTTGCCAAAAAATCTAAAATACTAACAAAGATTTTTGGTAAAGTTGAGTATAGATCCATGGCTCAAGAGAACCTTATGCTCTTGGGGGTGAATACATTTGATAATGAAGATCTATGCATGAAGAATCCAATTATTGGCTTTAAAGACACTTGGAGTTGGAGCAATGATGAAGATGACAAAGAATGGAATGAATCATGCTTCATGGCTTTGGAATCTCCAAAGGTATATCTAGATCCCTTTAGTTTAAACAAAACATTAGATGCTAATGATTTAGAAGAGGACAATCTTGAACTAATAAAAATAAATAATGATTAGATTAAAGAAAAAAAAGCTCTACTTCGAGAAAAACGTATTTTACAACAAGAGACGAATAAACTATCTAGTAGAGCAAATGAGCTTGAACTTGAAATTAAGAAGATCAAAGCCAAAGAGGTGGTTGAACCATGCTTAAGTTGTGAAAAACTTGCACATGTGGTTGACTCTTTGAACAATGATGTGTCTAAACTTCAGGATGAAGCTATGAGTTTTTCAAAGTTTAAGAAAAGTAGCATAAACTTAGAAAATAAAGTTTCATGTCAAGATAAGGAAGATCTTGAAAATTTTGAATCTATAAAATTCACTTCCGAAAGCTTAGAGAAACCAAAAGTAGTCACTAAAGAAAATAAAAATTTGTCTTGTCCTCACTCAAAACCTATAATACCTCAAACACATGTTTCAATTTCTCATGGTATTCAAGTACCAATTTCAAGTGTTAAAGAGATGAAACAATTTTACAAACCTACCATCGTAATAGGTATGATACATTCAAGAAACAAAAGACCCATTGAAAAGACAAGCATCATAGTCAATCTTCTTTTCAAAAGAAAAATAGTTTCCATAGGAGAAACAACTCTTA
>LBNU01011177.1:8101-24658 GCA_014162995.1 Artemisia annua
ACCTTTCTCAACCGATCGGTCGATCAAGAGCGACCTCCCCCTTTATGCATAGCCTAACCAATCAAGAATCAGTTATCACTCACTCGAGCATTTCATGTAACACACATGTTTGTATGCAATTCAAAAATTCTAAATACACATATCTAGATGAAATTAGTAGACGTGTACCCGTGCATACAAACATGATTTACTGCCACAGATAAGGATGGCAATTTCTGATCTGACAAGAAACACCTGAAACCGACAAGCAAATTAATAGGTTCGGGTTGAGTCTATCATAGATTTCAGGTCGGGTTTGGGTCGACCTAACTAACCTATTTTTTAAACTGGTCAAGTTCAGGTTAGGAATAAATTAAGCGGGTCGACCCACCAACCTCGCTTAAGATTTTTTTAATTAAATTAAAAACAATTAATATTTTATTATACGGGTTAAATGGGTCGACCCATAAACCCGTTTAACCTTTTTAACTCATGTATGTGCCTACTTTGTATATAAAACTGGTTAAATGGTCAACCCAAAACCCCTTTAACGTATTCAAACCATGTAACTTATTTAATCCGCTAACCCAAGTATAAATATGGGTTAAATGGGTCAGTTCAGGTCGAGGTTTCTAACCCACCAACCTGTTAACCCGAACCCGACCCGAATTACCACTCATTGCGGCAGATATTTGTAGTGTAATTTGGCTACACAAAATGATTTGATTTAACAAAAGCCGGAAAAGATGAACAAAATACTATCAAAACTTGGTAGTTTCAACATTTTCTTTATTAATTTAAGTTTTCATTATTTGATTTATTAGTTTAAGTTTTCACATTTCACCTTTGTTGTTTTTCCTTTATAATATAGATAAGCATACTATAATACTTCGTAATTCATTCAAGATAGACAAAATTTGACATTTTGCAAAGCGTTCGTAGTTGACTACACCTAACCTAAACTATGTTTGACGACATGATGCGCTGCAAATGGAACATTTATAAAAAAGTATCAGATTGATTATATGAAAACAAAATTTGCTCAAAAGAATTCAGAAGCAACGTTCAATTAAATGATACTTGAAGTTAAATATCCAAATTATGTTTAAGCTTTATTGGAAAAGAGTTGAACAATAAGCGGCGGGTCAAACCCGATCCGAAACGAAAAAAACCGACTCGACCTAAAAACTGAAAAAGGAAAAAACCCGAACCAAGAACCGAACCAAGAAATAGATATCAAAATCGAAACCGACCCGAATAAATCGATTTGGGTCGGTTTTCGGGTTTCGAACAGGAAAAACCAACAAAAACCGAATCGAACCGAAACCGACAAAAACCCAAATAAATATACAAAACAGAAACCGAACCGAAAAACGTCGGTTTGGTTCAGTTCGATCTGGTTTCAGTCAGTTTGTCGGTTTGGGTCGGTTTTCGGGTGGATTCCAGTATTAATATTCTTCTATTGGCGATCATCTTCCACAATCGCAAACCTAAAAGTAATAACAAAAATAACAGAATATAATTAAACCAAAATACCTTTTTTTTGTTAACCAAAACATAGAAGGAGAAAAAAATTGTGTTTATGACNTATAGTTTCGAGGGTATATCGGTAATTTTGTTAGCTTCCCTACCTTTTCCTTTCTACTTAAAAATACAAATTAACTAAAACAAATTGGAGTAACCACTTTCTTCATAGTATCATTCTTTACTTTGCCCTTCTCATCCTATCTCATTCCATTTTATAAATTTTAGATTCAAGAACAGAGTGTTATTCTAATAAAAAGGATGTTCATACAGATGCATAACTTATCAGCACATTTAGAAAACACATGGAATCGAAGAAAATGTCCTTTTACGTGGCTAGAAGAAAAAATCAAAGTTTTGTATGATCAATTATGTAAGGCTACGCACAATGGTGACCTAGCACGATTTTTATTTTGCCTGCCACATTAGTTTTCTCTCTCCGACGACCTTCAGAAGACCAAGTTGCCACTACAGTGACCT
Organism: Artemisia annua; assembly: GCA_014162995.1. Lineage (NCBI taxonomy): Eukaryota > Viridiplantae > Streptophyta > Magnoliopsida > Asterales > Asteraceae > Artemisia > Artemisia annua. Next base: position 10,085 of record LBNU01011177.1, read on the forward strand.
TCTTAAAAAAAACACATATTATACACATTTTTTGGCCTTTTCTGAGTTAAACTCGGTCGAATTTTTGACCGAGTTTTGCAAATCTTCATCCGACAACTGAGCATGACCGAACACCCACAATGGGTCGACCTTTCTCAACCGATCGGTTGATCAAGAGCGACCTCCCCCTTTATGCATAGCCTAACCAATCAAGAATCAGTTATCACTCACTCGAGCATTTCATGTAACACACATGTTTGTATGCATTTCAAAAATTCTAAATACACATATCTAAATGAAATTAGTAGACGTGTACCCGTGCATACTAACATGATTTACTGCCACAGATAAGGATGGCAATTTCTGATCTGACAAGAAACACCTGAAACCGACAAGCAAATTAATAGGTTCGGGTTGAGTCTATCATAGATTTCGGGTCGAGTTTGGGTCGACCCAACTAACCTATTTGTTAAACTGGTCAAGTTCGGGTTAGGAATAAATTAAGCGAGTCGACCCACCAACCTCGTTTAAGATTTTTTTACTTAAATTAAAAACTATTTATATTTTATTATACGGGTTAAATGGGTCGACACGTAAACCCGTTTAACCTTTTTAACTCATGTATGTGCCTAATTTTGTATATAAAACTGGTTAAATGGTCAACCCGAAACCCCTTTAACGTATTCAAACCATGTAACCTATTTAATCCGCTAACCTAAGTATATATATGGGTTAAATGGGTCAGGTTCAGGTCGAGGTTTTCTAACCCACCAACCTATTAACCCGAACCCGACCCGAATTACCACTCATTGCGGCAGATATTTGTAGTATAGTTTGGCTACACAAAATGATTTAATTTAAAAAAAATGATTTAACAAAAGCCGGAAAAGATGAACAAAATACTATCAAAACTTGGTAGTTTCAACATTTTCTTTATTAATTTAAGTTTTCATTATTTGATTTATTAGTTTAAGTTTTCACATTTCACCTTTGTTGTTTTTCCTTTATAATATAGATAAGCATACTATAATACTTCGTAAGTCATTCAAGATAGACAAAATTTGACATTTTGCAAAGCGTTCGTAGTTGACTACACCTAACCTAAACTATGTTTGACGACATGATGCGCTACAAATAGAACATTTATAAAAAAGTATCAGATTGATTATATGAAAACAAAATCTGCTCAAAAGAATTCAAAAGCAACGTTCAATTAAATGATGCTTGAAGTTAAATATCAAATTTATATTTAAGCTTTATTGGAAAAGAGTTGAACAATAAGCGGCGGGTCAAACCCGATCCGAAACGACAAAAACCGACTCGACCCAAAAACTGAAAAAGGAAAAAACCCGAACCAAGAACCGAACCGAGAAATAGATATCAAAATCAAAACCGACCCGAATAAATCGGTTTGGGTCTGTTTTCGGGTTTCGAACAGGAAAAACCGATAAAAACCGAATCAAACCGAAACCGACAAAAACCGAAATAAATATACAAAACCGAAACCGAACCGAAAAAGGTCGGTTTTGTTCTGTTCGATCCGGTTTCAGTCAGTTTGTCGGTTTGGGTCGGTTTTCGGGTGGATTCCGGTATTAATATTCTTCTATTGGCGATCATCTTCCACAATCGCAAACCTAAAAGTAATAACAAAAATAACAGAATATAATTGAACCAAAATACCTTTTTTTTGTTAACCAAAACATAGAAGGAGAAAAAAATTGTGTTTATGACTGCTAAGTGCTACGTATAATCTTCTCTAATAGGAAACCAACTAAATTCCACAACTGTAATTTGACTGGACTTCTGATTTCAGGAAAATAAATGGTTGACTTTATTTTTTTCTTAAAGGTAAATTTTATTAAGAAAAGAGGCCTAAAAAGGCAAGAACAAACAAGCACAAAGCAATCACAACTGTTAGGACACATCCCTAACTAGCATGCTTAGGATTAAAGGCATATGGCAATGGACAATTCCCAAGATCAATGCATAAACTGTAAATACTATCAAAAATACAAACAAAAGAGATAACAAAGATCAAATGACAGGAAAGATGACTTCAAAGAGCATAAACCAACAGAGGAAGACAACATACTCTGAATCTCGACGTAACTAATGGAGGCCCAATCACTTGGTTGATAGTATTTGAAGATGGTCTTAACATCGGAACCAAAATACACTTGGTCGAGCTATTCCCGACTAAACTCTGGGCCATTTCCTTCCAATTTCCAGAGCCCGTAGAATGGAATACATCTAGGCTCTTACATGTTATAGAAACCATGTTAGAAATTATAGTTGAGAAACTAAGTAGCTCTTTCGCTAGGAAAGCAGCTCTTGCGGAAGTAACTCTTACTTCCACAAGAGCTGCTTGTCTAGCTAAAGAGCTACTTAATTTCTCAACTGTAATTTCTAACACGGTTTCTATAACATGTGAGAGCCTACATGTATTGCAATCTACTGCTCTAGAAATTGGAAGGAAATGGCCCAGAGTTCAGTGGGAATAACTCGACCATGTGTCATTTGGTTCCGATGTTACGGCCATCTTCAAATACTATAAACCAAGTGATTGGGCATGCACTAGTCAGCTCGTGATTGAAGACATTAAATGCCACTTTTACTCTACCTGTATTAAATATAAAAATGACCCAATTAATTACCAAGGTGAAAATCAATAAATACTACTAACCTAGTTCAAACATTTTTCTAGTTAATAAATATTGGTAACAAGTGTTTCGTATCAATACTACTCGCCAAAAAAATTGAATGCATATAGACATGTGGGATCGGAAGAGCTCTTATTACCTTCTCTAGAGACTCAACAGATACGCCGCAATATCATATACTTAGATGAATTCTAAGACCATTGCCTGACTTTGAAGAATGCGCCGCATGGAATTCTACCATGCGCCGCATATGAAACTCTGGTCAAAGAAGAAGATCAAGCTCGTTCTACTCCAGATACGCCGCATTACACAATTGACATACGGCATATCACTATCAAGACTTCACCAGAAACAATCCAAGACAACTGAAGGACAAGCGCCGCATAAAGATTCAAGTTACGCCGCATCTAAAGGCGGTGTACGAATATTCTAGAATATAATAAGCTTGGACCGAACGCGAAGTTAAGTCAATGCGCCGCATCTTATCATTACATGCGCCGCATCGTACCCTAAGACAGAAACTATAAATACCCCAAGACCTAGACGAATTTTGTGTGCACCATAACCCTAAGGAGACGAATTCAGACGAACAAGCAATACAAGACACACCCCAAACGAAGATATTAGAGCTGTAAGAAGGTCCTGCATGTATTTAATTCATTAAGTAGTTTTGTTTTATTGTAATAGTAATCTTTGAATCCATCAGGATTGATGGCCGGTAGTTTGTGAGTACGCAATAATCAAATGCTCGCCTTAAAATTGCTTTCCCATCGATTAAATTTTATATGTTTGATGTCTTTGGTTTCCTTATATTAGTGCATTGATTACCTCTGTGTCTAGCTGAGCACTGCTGAGCCGCCATACTCCATCCTCGCCTACTCACTCCGACATCTTTGGATGAGTAGGATATTCATAAGTAATCATTAAGGGTTTACTCGCTGATATAATAGCCAACGAGTACGGATTAATTTTATACACTTCATATAAAACTAGCAATAAAACAAGTGACAAGCTATCTTAATCATCAGGACAGGTCTTCTTATTGTCTCTACTATCTATCTGTGTACGTGTATGCTATTCGCTGATTTGTTCTCATTAATATTTACTGTTTAATTAGATAACCAAAACCATGGCAGTCTCTCAGGCTGAACCCCCTATCATTAGATTAGACTGTAAAGCTAACTTAGATATTAAAATACTGATTAGGATAATTAGATAATACGTTCCACTCTTAGTGATCGACACTCTGCTTACCATAATATGCAAACTGACCGGGTACACTGCTCGTTAAGTGTGTGTGTTATTGATAAGTCGGCTAAATATAAATGTAAAACTTGAATAGGCAATAAACTGCTAAACCGCAATGACACATCACGCGCATCAAGTTTTTGGCGCCGCTGCCGGGGAGTGAATTGTTATTATCTGTTAAATTGATTAGTATTTTAATTAGTTTTTCTTTTTAGGTTTTTAGACACTAACCCCTAACTTGTTATATATTAGATAATTTGCATTCATTGTATACTTTGCATATTTACTGTTTTTGTGTGTTTAATTTTCTGTAATTTTCTTTTTAATTTTATTTTTATTTTTATTTTATTTTCTTTCTTAGTACCTACTGACGTTGTACTGTGCAGATACAAACGATACGGCGCATCTGTTTATCGGATGCGGCGTATTGCGTTTTAATTTTATAAAATACAACGCGTTTAATAACTCGAGTACGACGTATCTTTCCCCAAGATACGGCGTATTCTGTTTTTAATAAAGAATTTTTCGAAACCCTAACGCCATGCGACGCATCTTTTTTTCAGATACGGCGTATTTAATATTTAAAATTAAAAACAGTTTTCGAATTATTAAATAGAAGCGACGCATCGATTTTTATCGATACGGCGCATCTACTAAATCAAAAATCTTGTATTTCGAATCGTAACGAAAATACGGCGCATTAGCTTCTGCTAATACGGCGCATTTAATTTTTATAAATATAATTGATTTTTGATAACTGACAGGTACGGCGCATTCTAATTTAAAAGCGGCGTATCTATTTTCAAAAATAATAGTCTTATTTAATTTTAACGTAATAAGATACGGCGTATCCTCTTTCAAGGATACGGCGCATCGTCTGCAGATATCAGCAAATTTTATTTTTTGTATTCAGTTTTCTAATACATTAATTTCTCTTCCAGCGAACAAATCCCACTGATAGTTTTTTTTGTACTGATTTCAGAAAGAACCTGAAACAACAATGCTGTCAACCAAAGATATTGCGCCACCTAACAATAGCACCAAGATTGCCAGACAATGGTACGCAGGGAACCGCAAGTTAGGTGTAAATGGGGAATTTCTCAAGTTGTTACATGACAATACCTTCAAGGATTCCGGAATGAAGACGCCGATAAACACATGGAAAGGATTCTAAAAATTGCTAAGCTCTACAAAACAAAGAGCATGACCTACAATCAATTCATGCTCCAAACCTTTCCAAATACACTTACAGGAGATGCAACGCATTGGCTAGACTTCGAGCTCGACAAACCTTTTGACAATTGGGTTGAACTCAAAATAAAATTTTTGGAAAAGTTCAGTCGTGCGTTCACCTATTGGCTAGAATCTAAATTTCTTTTCCCTGAGAAGATGAATTCGTCTATGAAAAACGAACTCTGGACTTACTGGAAAACAGGGAATGACGAGGAGGTATTAGACAACGAAGAGGGTGAATTGTTTAGAATTGAAACAAACTTATTTGATTATGAAACCCCTCTATGCAAGGAATTTAACGAATTTAACTATTTGTTAAAAGTCGATACTGATGTGCTCACTGGGGACTTACCTGGATTCAAAACTTTTGATGCATTCAAGAACACTTGGTTATATGAATGGAATGATAAAATTCCATGGGTCTCCAATAACTCAGTATTTCACGATGAACTAGTGCATAGCTGCGAGCCCATTCGCTTCAAGGACGGGACTTGTCAATGGCCAAGCTGTGATTGGAGGAATGACGGAATCTGTAATGGTGGCAATATAATCGGGATGACAAAAAACGGAGATGATATTAGTTTTGTAGATTACAGTTGGTATGACTCGATTGAAGATAGTGAAAGGAAAAACGAAGGCTTACAAGAAAAAGCAAGAATCGAAGGACTTAAGGAGCTTCGCGACCCTAAAGACATGACATTCTTGGAATGGGTACACAGAAATTTCAAAGATTATACAAAGCTTGATCGAAGGTTACAATGGAAACTCCAGAAGGAATGGGACAGAATTCAAGGAGAGTATGAATCAAATAGTAAGGAGAGTTACCATCCTATTGAAGATGTTATGGGAAATCTTCCTGAACCAAATAAAGAAATTATGAAGAACTAACAGACGAACTTGAAGATTACCTTAGTTATAATCAAGAATCTAGCTTTGTCAACGATGATATTGAGTCATTCAAGAAAAGGAAATGTCAACTTCTCGGTATACCATATCAGAAACCTCCAACCTTCACTACAGAGAGATTCGAAGTGATTAAGTATTCCTTTGGATCGATGGAAGAATATGCTGCTATCAAGATTGCCCAATCTAACGAGCTTACACGATCCGAAGAGAACATTGCAGAGCTTTATGGTAACATCTTCCGTATGAAGGAAGAAGGATGGCACGTTGCTAGAATTTAATAGGAGCTGAGCGTGAGTCTAACTTGAAGACTCTGGAATAAAGACAATTGCTGACCGGGAGACAACCCGGAATTTTTATCTGTTTTCTGCTTTGTGTCGAGTCTGTCAGACCTGCAGAAGATGCGGCGCATCTCCACTATGGAATGCGGCGTATCATCTGCACTGGTCATATCTTATTTTATTTTTCTGCATTTTTATTTTTTTTAAAACATTCTGTCAGTTTATTTAATGCGGCGCATCCCTGTTTAAGGATACGACGCATCTTTTATTCTGATTCATATTAATTCCAGGCTCGATACGGCGCATCTTCTTCCATAGGATGCGGCGTATCGACTGACCTGATGATTTTCAATTTTATTTTTAGGTTTTATTTTCACTAACTACTAATGTATTATGCAAGTTGAACCTTCTTAACTCAGGTGTGTAAAAGTCTAGGTGGTATTATAGATTCATGCACTTTTTGTGGATACATCATTCATGAAGCTTTAACGTTCTAATCCACAAGAAAGTTGATCTTTGCTCGCAAACGCATAATGGAGGATCATTCCGAGCAAACATCAGGGAAGTTTTTCTGTTCTAATTCTTTTATTTTCCAGTTTTTAATCCTTTAAAACAAACAACGAGGACACTGTTTACTTTAGTGGGGGGATGGAGAATTAGAACACTTACTTGTCCAAACTTTTTCAAAATATGCTTAAAATGTGCTTAATATATCATAATTTAAAAATTTTAGCATGTTTTTGTTTAAGTCTAAATTACATAGCCGCACACATAACATTATTTTTGCCTAAAATCAAAAACTTTAGTGTGCTGGTGACTTGTAAACTTTAGAACTTGGCTTGTATACTATTCGAGACCACCATAATGAGTATTATCGATATAATTGGAGTGACTTGTCTAACTTGGTAAAATTCTAGGATTACACCAAAAAAGCCTAATATATGTTATGTTTATTAATTAACTACACTGGTTAGTTAACCCCCGTATAAACCCTTTTGTTACTCTCATTTTTAGAGTAAGATACCCCTAGAAAAACCCTCAGAGCCATTCTTTTCGTTTCTTACACCTTTGTTAAAATGTTTTGTTACACCCTTACACCTTAGCCTACCTTGTAGATTGAAATCCGTGGTTAGTTACTTTAGGCAAAGTGTGTTTCCTTACATTACGTGTGTTCGCGTGTGTAAATTCATTATCTTTGGTTAGGTCAGGAAATTGCACAATGCAATTGGAGTGAAAGTACATATTGTATTTTTAGTTTATTTTTTGTGTGTTTACTGCTTTCACTATTACATGTATTTTCTGAAAGTTATGAAAAGTAAGGAAAAATTATCCGGAAAAATCGTGATAGAAAAGTTGTGAAATTTTACACAAGTAAAAAAAATTCGAAAAAATAGAAAAGAAATAGAAAGAAGAGAAAGTTGGAAGTTTGTTTTTAACCAACTTATGTAAAGTTTTGTAAAAGTGGAGATATCACCACTATTTGTTGTTGTATATTATATTTATGATTGAAAGGGAGTTGGCAGTTACGGGAACGCCAACTAAGGTTATTCTTGGTTTAAGATTTTATTGAGTATAATTCGTGTCTACCTAAAGCGTGAGTTACATGAGTCAAAAGCGTGAGTTATTCAATGATATGAGTCTTATTCATGGGATGGTTGGGAAAGTAATTAACCACACTTAGGATTTTAATCTATCCGTTTTGTTTATTTTTATTTTACACCAATTTATATCCCAAATATTATCCATACCCTATATCATTCTTCATCTTAACCTTTGATTTATTGAGATAAGGGATTTGAACAATCTTAAGTATCGTAGTCGTGGATTCGGCTATGTATTTTTGATTTTGTCGCCCTTTTTGATATAATATTATTGGTGAAGATTACTTGGTCCTATCTTTAGCTTATTCGAGTTAAGGAATTGAGCAATTGCGAGTATCGTGGTCGTGGATTCGATCATGTATTCGTGATTTTGTCGCCTTTTCTGGAATATGAGATCGATAGAGATTAAAAAGAATGATCAACCCGTAACCTACTAACCCATTTTACCGCTTTAGACTTGTTACTCCTTGGCTTTAGTGGGGGAGATGCGTATACTTGTCAAGCTTATAATAGAATATTCGTCATAACTAGCAACTAAACGATTTAGAATTGTTTTATATTGAAAAAGAATTATTTTGTTTCTACTTCGTTAAGTGGTTGGTTGTGTGATTATGATAAAACGAATACATGCTTAACCATTAAAATAAATCCTAATACCTTTTAGGATACATTTTCATAAGATTAAATTTAAGGTTTACTTGGGGACAAGTAAAGTTCAAGTGGGGGGATATTTGATGAACTCAAATAAGTACACTTTATTATCATCATTTATCCTATTTATTTAACTTGTTTTACTTTATTATGTATGAGAATCGGTGCTTTAATGTTTACTTTAGTGATTCTCAGGTAAAAACAGGTAAAAGGTGAAACTTGGTGATTTTGGACTAATTACGGAGCAAAACGAGCAAGATGTCAAAAGTCTACTAAAACCCAGAAGATGCGCCGTATCTCACTCAACAGATACACCACAATATCACACTTAGATTAATTCGAAGACCATTGCCTGACTTGAAAAATGTGCCGCATGGAATTCTACCATGCGCCGCATATGAAACTCTGGTCAAAGAAGAAGATCAAGCTCGTTCTACTCCAGATACGCCGCATTACACAATTGACATACGGCGTATCACTATCAAGACTTCACCAGAAACAATCCAAGACAACTGAAGGACATGCGCTGCATAAAGATTCAAATTACGCCGCATCTAAAGGTGGTGTACGAATATTCCAGAATATAATAAGCTTGGACCCCATGCGAAGTTAAGTCAATGCGCCGCATCTTATCATTACATGCGCCGCATCGTACCCTAAGACAGAAACTATAAATACCCCAAGACCTAGACGAATTTTGTGTGCACCATAACCCTAAGGAGACGAATTCAGACGAACAAGCAACACAAGACACACCCCAAACGAAGATCTTAGAGCTGTAAGAAGGTCTTGCATGTATTTAATTCATTTAGTAGTTTTGTTTTATTGTAATAGTAAGCTTTGAATCCATCAGGATTGATGGCCGGTTGTTTGTGAGTACGCAATAATCAAATGCCCGCCTTAAAATTGCTTTCCCATCGATTAAAGTTTATATGTTTGATGTCTTTGGTTTCCTTATACTAGTGCATTGATTACCTCTGTGTCTAGCTGAGCACTGCAGAGCCGCCATACTCCTTCCTCGCCTACTCACTCTGATGTCTTTGGATGAGTAGGATATCCATAAGTAATAATTAAGGGTTTACTCACCTAGCCAACGAGCACGGATTAATTTTATACACTTCATATAAAACTAGCAATAAAACAAGTGACAAGCTATCTTAATCATCAAGACAGGTCTTCTTATTGTCTCTACTATCTATCTGTGTACGTGTATGCTATTCGCTGATTTGTTCTCATTAGTATTTACTGTTTAATTAGATAACCAAAACCGTGGAAGTCTCTTAGGCTAAACCCCTATCATTAGATTAGAATGTCAAGCTAACTCAGATATTAAAATACTGATTAGGATAATTAGATAATACGTTCCGCTCTTAGTGATCGACACTTTGCTTACCATTATATGCAAACTGACCGGTACACTGCTCGTTAAGTGTATGTGTTATTGATAAGTCGGCTAAATATAAATGTAAAACTTGAATAGGCAATAAACTACTAAACCGCAATGACACATCACGCGCATTAGTGTACTTGATCCATATTCTTATATGATATCTACATAATAAAGACATTTAGTTTTGCCTTTTTAGAATGTGAAAAATTAACAAATGTATATAGTTTCGAGGGAATGATGGTAATTTTGTTAGCTTCCCTACCTTTTCCTTGCTACTTAAAAATACAAATTAACTAAAACAAATTGGAGTAACCACTTTCTTCATAGTATCATTCTTTACTTTGCCGTTTTTATCCCATCTCATTCCATTTTATAAATTTTAGATTCAAGAACAGAGTGTTATTCTAATAAAAAGGAAGTTCATACGGATGCATAACTTATCAGCACATTTAGAAAACACATGGAATCGAAGAAAATGTCCTTTTACGTGGCTAGAAGAAAAAATCAAAGTTTTGTATGATCAATTATGTAAGGCTACGCACAATGTTGACCTAGCCCGATTTTTATTTTGCCTGCCAAATCAGTTTTCTCTCTCCGACGACCTTGAGAAGACCAAGTTGCCACTACAGTGACCTTCTTAAAAAAAACGCATATTATACACATTTTTTTGGCCGTGTCTGAGTTACACTCGGTCGAATTTTCGATCGAGTTTTGCAAATCTTCATCCGACGACTGAGCATGACCGAACACCCACAATGGGTCGACCTTTCTCAACGGATCGGTCGATCAAGAGCGACCTCCCCCATTATGCATAGCCTAACCAATCAAGAATCAGTTATCAGTCAATCGAGCATTTCATGGAACACACATGTTTGAATGCATTTCAAAAATTCTAAATACACATATCTAAATGAAATTAGTAGACGAGTACCCGTGCATACCAACATGATTTACTGCGACTGATAAGGATGGCAATTTCTGATCTGACAAGAAACACCTGAAACCGACAAGCAAATTAATAGGTTCGGGTTTAATCTATCATAGATTTCGGGTCGGGTTTGGGTCGACCCAACTAACCTATTTGTTAAACTGGTCAAGTTCGGGTTAGGAATAAATTAAGCGGGTCGACCCACCAACCTCGTTTAAGATTTTTTTACTTAAATTAAAAACTATTAATATTTTATTATACGGGTTAAATGGGTCGACCCATAAACCCGTTTAACCTTTTTAACTCATGTATGTGCCTACTTTGTATATAAAACTAGTTAAATGGTCAACCCGAAACCCCTTTAACGTATTCAAACCATGTAACCTATTTAATCCGCTAACCTAAGTATAAATATGGATTAAATGGGTCAGGTTCAGGTCGAGGTTTCTAACGCACCAACCTGTTAACCCGAACCCGACCCGAATTACCACTCATTGCGGCAGATATTTGTAGTGTATTTTGGCTACACAAAATGATTTAATTTAAAAAAAATGATTTAACAAAAGCCGGAAAAGATGAACAAAATACTATCAAAACTAGGTAGTTTCAACATTTTCATTATTAATTTAAGTTTTCATTATTTGATTTATTAGTTTATGTTTTCACATTTCACCTTTGTTGTTTTTCCTTTATAATATAGATAAGCATACTATAATACTTCGTAATTCATTCAAGATAGACAAAATTTGACATTTTGCAAAGCGTTCCTAGTTGACTACACCTAACCTAAACTATGTTTGACGACATGATGCGCTGCAAATAGAACATTTATAAAAAAGTAACAGATTGATTATATGAAAACAAAATCTGCTCAAAAGAATACAAAAGCAACGTTCAATTAAATGATACTTGAAGTTAAATATCCAAATTATATTTAAGCTTTATTGGAAAAGAGTTGAACAATAAGCGGCGGGTCAAACCCGATCCGAAACAACAAAAACCGACTCGACCCAAAAACTGAAAAAGGAAAAAACCCGAACCAAGAACCAAACCGAGAAATAGATATCAAAATCGAAACCGACCCGAATAAATCGGTTTTGGTCGGTTTTCGGGTTTCGAACAGGAAAAACCGACAAAAACCGAATCGAACCGAAAGCGACAAAAACCGAAATAAATATACAAAACAGAAACCGAACCGAAAAAGGTCGTTTGGTTCAGTTCGATCCGGTTTCAGTCAGTTTGTCGGTTTGGATCGGTTTTCGGGTGGATTCCAATATTAATATTCTTCTATTGGCGATCATCTTCCACAATCGTAAACCTAAAAGTAATAACAAAAATAACAGAATATAATTAAACCAAAATACCTTTTTTTTGTTAACCAAAACATAGTATAATAATAAGAAACATCATCCTACCTATCAAGCATGGATCACTTACAATGAGGTTAAATTGGAAATATTTTCCTTAGAATCGATATTAAGGAGACCAAGTCGAAAGATAACGATTAAGAAGGTAAAAGAATGATAGAATAATGATGACTACAAAACTTAAAAATATCTATGGGTGTACGACCTTAGGCTAATGACTCATAACTTATATAATGTTCTAAGTTTTGACCGTTAGCCAACGGTCATATTATAAACTAGAAAAAAAAAAACTTTTAAATAATGATATTAAACTTAAAAGGATTTTAAATGTCAAAATGATATAGCCATTAGAAAAATAAAAGTATCTTTTGCCGATATTGAGGTATTACAATTCAACAATTTTTAAATGAATACTTAATATTTTAAGTAGACCAATATCTATAATGGTTGATTTGTTGACCGTTAGCCAACGGTTATATTTTAAACATGGAAATACTTTTGACTGATATCATGATTAGAGAATGACCTTGGTGATATATGTCTTTTGCATATATTCCATGATGTGTTAAATCGAGTCTTAAATTTATAATAGACGACTTCACCTAATAAACTAACACTTACGGTCAGTGTACTTGATCACTCCTAGTTAGTTAGGTAAGTACGGGTCAGTGTACTTGATCCATATTCTTATATGATATCTACATAATAAAGACATTTAGTTTTGCCTTTTTAGAATGTGAAAAATTAACAAATGTATATAGTTTCGAGGGTATGTCGGTAATTTTGTTAGCTTCCCTACCTTTTCCTTGCTACTTAAAAATACAAATTAACTAAAACAAATTGGAGTAACCACTTTCTTCATAGTATCATTCTTTACTTTGCCCTTTTTATCCCATCTCATTCCATTTTATAAATTTTAGATTCAAGAACAGAGTGTTATTCTAATAAAAAGGAACTTCATACGGATGCATAACTTATCAGCACATTTAGAAAACACATGGAATCGAAGAAAATGTCCTTTTACGTGGCTAGAAGAAAAAATCAAAGTTTTGTATGATCAATTATGTAAGGCTACGCACAATGGTGACCTAGCCTGATTTTTATTTTGCCTGCCACATCAGTTTTCTCTCTCCGACGACCTTCAGAAGACCAAGTTGCCACTACATTGACCTTCTTAAAAAAACGCATATTATACACATTTTTTGGCCTTTTCTGAGTTACACTCGGTCGAATTTTCGATCGAGTTTTGCATATCTTCATCCGACGACTGAGCATGACCGAACACCCACAATGGGCCGACCTTTCTCAACCGATCGGTCGATCAAGAGCGACCTCCCCCATTATGCATAGCCTAACCAATCAAGAATCAGTTATCACTCACTCGAGCATTTCATGGAACACACATGTTTGAATGCATTTCAAAAATTTTAAATACACATATCTAAATGAAATTAGTAGACGTGTACCCGTGCATACCAACATGATTTACTGCGACTGATAAGGATGGCAATTTCTGATCTGACAAGAAACACCTAAAACCGATAAGCAAATTAATAGGTTCGGGTTTAGTCTATCATAGATTTCGGGTCGGGTTTGGGTTGACCCAACTAACCTATTTATTAAACAGGTCAAGTTCGGGTTAGGAATAAATTAAGCAGGTCGACCCACCCAACCTCGTTTAATATTTTTTTACTTAACTTAAAAAATATTTATATTTTATTATACGGGTTAAATGGGTCGACCCGCAAGGTTTGCCAAAGTTGCAGAAATCATCCCTGGTCTTCCGAAAGTGCAGGCGGCCTCCATGTGGCGAAACTTTTGGATCATTTTGGTTCCTGGTTTTAACTGTCATTAAGTGGATTCCGTTAGCAGTTACACGTTAGCCCCTTTTGGCCAACGATCGTTCCAGCGTTCATCCTTTAAACTAACGACCGTTTATATATATTTATATATATATATATATATATATATATATATATATACATATATATATATATATATATATTATATATATATATATATATAGGTAAGGGATGGTCGGGACAGAAATATTGAATCGGGAGGACTGAACCTCATTGATATACCTCACTCAGAACAATACATTTTTGTTACTGCAGATGTAATATATTGGTCTGCCGCGAGATCGGATTAGTATTGTTCGTATTTAAATTTTGAATCAGTGGCTGGTACATCTTTGAACGATATGAATCATTTATGCTATAATAAAGTTCTTTAAATATCAGTTCTTGTCATTAATAGCAGAGTTCTTTTACATAAAGTACCGATTTTGTGTTTCGGCTACTATGTTAGTTCGATTTATAGCAACAAATATG
>LBNU01011177.1:46934-60986 GCA_014162995.1 Artemisia annua
AATTAATCTAAGATTAATTATTTTGTTAATTAACGTTATTGTCCCGTCGACATTGTCGACGGGATAATAACTCCCCCGTAAAAATTTGTTGACCGAAAAAAGTGTGGGTCCCACGTAAGTCGACGGGGTTTGTCGACGGGATAGTCGTTCCCGACGAGGCACAGCCGACAAGAGGTAGCCGTCGTCATGTCGACGGGATAATATACGCCCGTCGACATGACGACGGGATGGCCCCGAAAATGTCGACGGGAGTGGCGTCGATTGTAGTAGTGTAGTAATATGTCCTGAGACCTGATGGTTTTACTTTTAAGTTCATCAAGCAATACTGGCAAATAATTTATTAATATGGTGACTCAATTTGAAGTTGATTGATACTTAACAAGAAGATGCAACTCTTCTTTTATTTCTTTTGTTCCAAAGAGAAATGATGTAGTTCATATTCAAGACTATCATCCCATCAACCTCATCGGTTGTCATTAGAAGGTAATCGTTAAAATTCTTACTAATAGACTTATACAAGTTGTTGATTTAGTTGTTGGTGAGATTTAAACGGCATATATTAAAGGTAGACAAATAATTGACGGGCCTTTAATTGTAAACGAAACTACGAGTTGCAAAAAAAGAAAAATAAGCATTTTTCCTTCTAAAAGTTAATTCTGAAAAATCCTTTGACTCTCTTGATTGGAACTTTTTTGATCATATTATAGGACAAATAGGTTTAATCAATAAATGGATGAAGTTAATTAGAGGGTGTCTTAAATGGGGATATGGTTATGTTATTGTTAACAGGTCTCCTACAAAATAACTTAAAATACAAAAGGTACTTAGACAAGGAGACCTAGTATCACCCTTCCCCTTCATCACTGCTGTTGGATTTACATGTTTCTCTTTTAGATACCAAGTCTAATGGAAGTTTCAAAGGTGTTAAATTGGGTGAAAACAATATATACACATCTAATCTTCAACTCGCGGATGATGCTAAATGGTCCATCGATAATGTCGAAAACCTTAGTCGCATTTTAAGATGCTTCAACTTGGCATCCGCTTTGAAATCAAACTTATATAAAAGTAATATGTTTGGTATGGGCGTCTCTAATACTGAAACCCGGAGACTAGCCTCTTCTCTTGGTTGTCAAGCTTCCACTAGGTGCTAATATGAACATTGTGATAGACCTCCTACATAGAACACATAGCTTTCTAGTTCCCTCCCAAGGCCAAACCATAAAGTAGGGCTCCCCTTTGTGAAGGGTAAATAGTCTTGAAGGGGGGGGGGTTGTAAGTAGTATGGAATTGAGAGTAGTGAAAGATGACACTTCATGGTCCATACTTTACACTCCCACATGAGGAATGGTTGGTCCTCACTGGAGGAGAGTGTTTCTAGTCATATGAAGCCATTGGTAGAGATGGAAATGTAGTATGGCTAGAAGAGCCCTTCGGTGGAGGGGTCCGTTCCTAGTGAAGCCATTAACCTTATTTGCTATACTTACTGTGGATGCTGGGTGAGTGAGTATGGCAAAAAGGTAAGATGGAAATGTAGCTAGATGGTAGGTGCTTTTGAAAGTGAATTGAGGTTTTAATGTGGTGGAATGCAATGCTATGTTCTTGCCCTGTTTTGTCCGCAGGAAAGTTCTGACAGATATAGTATATAGTGTCATATGATATTGGTTAGAGTGAGAGTTCCAGTTTGAATGTAGTTTCTGTCTTGTATCAGGTAAGGGGTATGCCCCAATCCTTCTGGTGATGAACCTTATGATGTAAATTTGTTGCTTGATTGATATAATTCACTTTTGCAACAAAAACAAAAACAAAAAAAAAAAAAAAAAAAAAAAAAAAAAATGTTGATAAGTTCGAAAAAGGCCTTACCTCATGGAAAGAAAAATCTCTCTTTTGTGATGGAGAGATAATCGGTTCTTGAAACTTATTTCTTCTCTTTATTCAAAGCTCCAAAAGGTTTTTTTTAATAACCTCAACTTCTTTTAGGAGGGGGGAAGGTTAGAAAACTATAAACTGCCTTGGACTGTTTGGAAAAATGATCCCCTAAAAATGGTGGTTGTTTAGGATCTACCTAAAACTCAATATAGATTTAAAAAACATTCTCTTCTGTAAGTGGAGAATGGCAACATAATATTTTTTTTCCTTGTCAGACCATTCGATAGGTAATTGCAGCTTAATCACATCATTTCCTAGAATATTTTTTTTGGACTCGAATAAGTATTATCTAGGCCACTGAGGCCTGAGCGATGTGTATATACAAATNAAAAAAAAAAAAAAAAAAAAAAAAAAAAAAAAAAAAAAAAAAAAAAAAAAAAAAAAAAAAAAAAAAAAAAAAAAAAAAAAAAAAATGTTGATAAGTTCGAAAAAGGCCTTACCTCATGGAAAGAAAAATCTCTCTTTTGTGATGGAGAGATAATCGGTTCTTGAAACTTATTTCTTCTCTTTATTCAAAGCTCCAAAAGGTTTTTTTTAATAACCTCAACTTCTTTTAGGAGGGGGGAAGGTTAGAAAACTATAAACTGCCTTGGACTGTTTGGAAAAATGATCCCCTAAAAATGGTGGTTGTTTAGGATCTACCTAAAACTCAATATAGATTTAAAAAACATTCTCTTCTGTAAGTGGAGAATGGCAACATAATATTTTTTTTCCTTGTCAGACCATTCGATAGGTAATTGCAGCTTAATCACATCATTTCCTAGAATATTTTTTTTGGACTCGAATAAGTATTATCTAGGCCACTGAGGCCTGAGCGATGTGTATATACAAATGAGAATGTCACTTCTAATGGAGTTTGACTTTGACAAATGACAACCAAGTAATGGGCACGAAGCCTCACAACTGACCAAGTTACATAGTCTGTTACATAACCTAATACTCCATGGAACCCTTGATTGTTGGAACCCTTGATAGCTCTTTCTCATACTATGTGTCTGTTGTTGCCAGCCATGAGAAAAATAATTCAATTTTTTTCTCTCGTTTCTTCTGATGAAGAGATTAGATGGAACAAGTTGGCCCCAGTTATAACTGATTTTCACTCCTTAGAATCTTGATAAATGAGACATTGATGTTGGTTCGATTAGATGTGCGGTATGTGATGACGGAATCGGAACTTCTCAACATCTTTTTATTGATTGCATATTTGCATAGTTGCTCGGAATTTATATATGGAATTTGGTCTAAAATGGTGGAACATCTCAAATTATCCAAAGAACTTGGACAACTCTCATATCTTAGGCTTATCAATCCAATATTCAAGGTGCGATTAAAGCTTTCTTTGAAGCGGTCGTTCAAGCTACATAATCATATGGAGTTTAAAGGTGTATCAACTGTACAAAGTATAAAGAGAAGTTCTAAGCAACAATTTAACAAGTCTCATAGTCTAAGGGTGTGTAATGTAATATAGTTGGTATGTTAGTTAGTGTAGTCAAAGTAGAAAGTCAACTGTCAGCTCTGTATAAATCCTTCTTTGTAACTCATTTGATGATTAACAATTCATAATAACATTTCCATTTCCCTTAATTCTCTCTCAATTTCAATCTCTCAATATGGTATCAGAGCCATAACCGATTCACTGTAAACAACCACCAGAAATTTGTTACAACCATCATCATCCATCGTAACAAACTTTCTCCGGCCACCATTCACAATCATTTTTCATTCAATATCCGCTGCTATTATCCACTCTAAATGGCTCTCTGATCATTCTTATTCACTTCTTTAACCAATCCCAGCATTATTTCTTCATTTATCATCACTTACATCATTTTCCGGTCATCTTCATCATTTTTTCGACCACATTTCTAATCAAAACAACCATACACTATGGCTTCTGGCAGTTCCAATCAAGAAACAACTCAAACCACACAAAATGATGATGTCACATCACCCAATCACCCATTATACCTTCACCCAAATGATCACCCTGGAATGATCCTGATCTCTAAGAAACTCAATGGTTCTGATAATTACAGCACCTGGAAGAGATCAATGATGATTGCACTCAATGCAAGGAACAAACACAAGATTGTTACTGGGGAATTTGATGAACCACCTCTGTATTCAAACACAACGGCATTATGGGAAAGAACAAATGACATGGTGATTTCTTGGATACTCAACGCCATCTCTGATCAGATAAGCAATAACCTCACTTTTATTCATACTGCTTCTGCACTTTGGAATGAACTACATGAGCACTATTCACAACTTACTGGTCATAGAATTTATCAACTAATCCATGATATAGTGCAACTGAAACAACAAAATTGTGATGTAGAAGTGTATTATCAGAAATTAAAGGGCTTATGGGATGAACATGATGCCTTAGAATCACCCTATATGTGTATTTGTCCTTGCAATTGTGAAAATGGGAGGGTGAATGGTGACAGAGATCAGAGAAAAAGACTTTTTCAGTTTCTTATGGGATTGGATGAATGTTATTCAAATATTAGAGGTCAGATTTTACTAATGCAACCATTGCCAACTGTTGCTAAGGCTTATGGAATGATAAGACAAGAGGAAAAACAAAGAGAGGGAATTTTACCCAAACCTTTGATGCCTCAAGTTGCATTGTCATCTCACTCAGGAAACAATCAATCCAGAACCAATCACTACACTCAAAGAACTAATGGTAACACTGGCAACAATGGAGGAAGAACTATGGAAAGAAGGAGTAGCTTTAGGCCTGGTGTGTACTGTTCAAACTGTAACAAAGAGGGGCACAGCAGAGATGAATGCTACAAGCTAAAAGGCTACCCCATTGGTCATCCACTTCATGGCAAATACAAACCCCCCAATGCCAGAAATGTGTCAAACCCACAGAACACAAGACCAATCAACTCAATCAGTGGCACCAACCCTGACCCAAACACTCCTTCATCTTCTACATCCTCTGCACCCAACAATGACAATGAAGCTGTATTTGTGAGAATGGATCAACTTCAAAACCAACTCAACCAAGTCATGCTGATGATGCAGAACACTCAAAAGAATCCACCATCAGGTATCATTTCTTCTATTACTATTTGGAGGCACAAATTTATTGCATCTGTCATGGTGAATTATAAAGTTGCTTGGGTAGTGGACAGTGGTGCTACAGACCACATATCTATTTCATTAACTGCTATGCATAATATACACCCATGTGACCCACCCATCATCATTACCTTACCAAATGGACAAACAGTCCAAGTAACACAATGTGGATCAGTTAGGATTAACTCACACATAACACTCACACTTGTTCTCTACATACCCACATTTTCATACAACCTGCTCTCTATTAGCAGGCTAGCCAAAGAAATGTCAATTATTGCCATCTTCACCTCACTCTCTTGCTCATTTCAGACACTCAACAGGAAGATTGCTCATGGTACCCAGTGTGATGGCCTCTACATCATCTTTCCAGAACCAAACACCACTCCTACCACATCCAAGATTCTGAGTTCCAGCTCTACTCCAATTCTGTGGCATTCTAGATTAGGACACCCTTCAATTTCAGTCTTAAAGCAAATAAAATGTATCTCTTCTGACATTTCATGTATTCAAGATGATTCTCATTGTAAAATTTGTCCACTGGCAAAACACACAAGTTTACCATTTTCAACAGGTACTTCTCATGCTTCTGCCATCTTTGATCTTATTCATGTTGATATATGGGGTCCATACAAACACAAAACCATAAACAAATGTCAATATTTTTAACAGTTGTTGATGATCATTCAAGGGAAACATGGACTTTTCTTTTACCATCAAAACATCATGCAATATCACAATTAAAATCATTTCATGCCTATGTTCAAAATCATTTCAACATAAACATCAAAACCATCAGAAGTGACAATAGGACAGAATTTCTTAACTCTACCCTAACCACTTTCTTTCAACATCATGGAATCATTCACCAAACTTCCTGCCCCTACACACCACAACAGAATGCCAGAGTGGAAACGAAACATAGACAACTTCTTGAAGTAGCAAGATCATTAAGGTTCCAAGCAAACTTTCCAATTCATTTCTGGGGATATTGTCTCCTAACAGCCACATACCTAATTAACAGACTCCCCTCAAAACCAATACAAAACAAAAGTCCATATGAAGTTCTGTATGGTATACCACCCAACCTTGACCATCTCAGGGTCATTGGTTGTCAAACCTTTGCACATCAACATCTCCCTGACAAATTCTCACCAAGAGCCATCTCCTCTGTTTTAGTCAGTTATCCCACAACACAAAAAGGTTATATATTATATGATCTTAACACTCACAAATTTTTCACTAGTAGACATGTTACCTTTCATGAAGATACCTTTCCTTTTCATATCACACCACATCCACAATCTCCAATCTCAGGTACTGCAACAACACCAACACAATCTGATTTCCCCACACCTTTTCAAACCAACCATGAGCATACTTCCATACCCATACCAATTACACCAACACCAATCATCACACCTTCTTCACCTATCCATGAACCTACTCACACTGATCCACCACCTAATTTATCACCACACAACTCACCTCCCACTGATCCACCTCCAGTTACTCCATCACCAACTCATACAAATGACACATCACCCATACCATCTCCCATCACTGCAAATACACCATCTCAGAACACCTCATCCACATCTGAACATACAAATAATACATCTTCATCACAATCTCCCATACCTACAAACACATCACCTCAGAACACACAACCAACTTCTGAACAACCATCACAACCAATACCACAACCACCCAGAACATCAACCAGACAACACAAACTTCCAACCAAATTTCAAGATTATCACACCACACTCCCTAATTCACTCAAAAACATCAAACACCATTATGCTAATTTCATAAATTATAGAAACATCAGAACACCATCTCAAAGACACTTAATTAATACCATTAACCAAATCATTGAACCAACATCCTATACCCAAGCAGCTAAGAATCCTAGATGGAACAATGCAATAAATTTGGAACTTCATGCTTTAGAAGAAAATGACACATGGACTGTGACTGATTTACCACCTGGCAAGATCCCTATTGGAAGCAAATGGGTCTTTAGGATAAAGCTAAAAGCTGATGGCACAGTTGATAAATACAAGGCAAGGTTAGTTGCAAAAGGGTATACCCAAAAAGAAGGGATTGATTTCCATGACACATTTGCTCCTGTAGCAAAAATGGTCACTGTCAGAGCTATGCTTGTCATTGCTGTTCACAATAATTGGGGCATTGCTCAACTTGACATAAATAATGCCTTCTTACATGGAGATTTGGATGAAGAAGTATACATGAGCATTCCACAAGGATACACTAAACCTCACACGAAAGGTCAGGTCTGCAAACTTCAAAAATCACTCTATGGGCTTAAACAAGCCAACAGGCAATGGTTTCTCAAACTCACTGATTTTCTGAAACACCTTGGTTTCAAGCAAAGCTATGCAGATACTTCCCTTTTCACACTTCATCAAGGTACAACCTTTCTCTCACTTGTGGTATATGTTGATGATATACTTATCACTGGAAACAACCCTGCTCTCATCATCAACATCAAACAACAATTACACCAAAAATTCAGTATCAAAGATCTTGGATCACTGAATTATTATTTGGGTATTGAATTTTTGAGGAACTCTACTGGTCTCATGATGACTCAAAGGAAATATGCATTGGAGCTCATTCAAAGTGCAGGTCTTCTTAATGTGAAACCTTCAACTATTCCTTTTGACCCATTAACCAAACTCACCCCTGATGATGGAGATTTACTACCTGATCCATCCATTTACAGAGCCACTGTTGGTAAGCTTCTATATCTCACACTCACAAGACCTGACTTATCCTATGCTGCACAGACTTTAAGCCAATTCACACAAGCTCCAAGGACAACTCATCTCAAAGCACTGGACAAAGTACTCAGATATATCAAAGGAAGTCCAGGTCAAGGCATTCATTTTCCAACTGCCAACAGTCTACAACTAAAGGCTTTCTGTGACAGTGACTGGGCAAATTGCAACTTCACTAGGAGATCAGTTACAGGGTACTGTATTTTCCTTGGTCCATGCTTAATATCCTGGAAATCTAAAAAGCAAAGTGTGGTTTCCAGAAGTTCCACAGAAGCAGAGTACAGGGCTTTAGCTGATGCCACATGTGAAATCACCTGGTTAAAATGTTTACTCAAAGATCTTGGCATCAACACTCCTTCACCAGTTCCCATCTTTTGTGATAATGTTTCAGCTATTGCCCTAGCCTCAAATCCAGTGAACCATGCAAGGACTAAACACATTGAAATTGATTGTCACTTTGTTAGGGACAAAATTTTATGTGGTCAAGTCAAACCAATCTACATCCCTACCAAAGATCAAGCTGCTGACATCCTCACCAAAGGACTCTCCAAGGCCCCTCATTACTATTGTCTTTCCAAGTATGGCATGTGTGATCCATACACACTGCCTACTTGTGGGGGGGGTAAAGGTGTATCAACTGTACAAAGTATAAAGAGAAGTTCTAAGCAACAATTTAACAAGTCTCATAGTCTAAGGGTGTGTAATGTAATATAGTTGGTATGTTAGTTAGTGTAGTCAAAGTAGAAAGTCAACTGTCAGCTCTGTATAAATCCTTCTTTGTAACTCATTTGATGATTAACAATTCATAATAACATTTCCATTTCCCTTAATTCTCTCTCAATTTCAATCTCTCAATAGAGTTATCAGAATAGAATTTGCTTGGAGATAAGCCCATGCGAAAAAAATACAGGCAATGATATAATAGTCTTTTTGGGTAAAGGGTTTCCCCGGTAAATATAGCAATGATATAATAGTCTTGTCTCATACTTGGATACTTAATAGAAGTAAATTGATTGAGCTAGGGGTGAGTATCGGGTCAAACCCGACCCGACAAAAACCGACCTGACCCGAAATCGAAAAAGGAAAAAACTCAAACCGAGAACCGAACCGAAAAATAGATATCAAAATCAAAACCGAACCGAATAACTCGGTTTAGGTCAGTTTTCGGGTTTCGAACCGAAACCGAACAAAATCGAAATAAATATACAAAACCGAAACCGAACCGAAAAAGTTCGGTTCGGTCCGGTTTCTTCGGTTTATAGGTTCGGGTCGGTTTTCGGGTGGAGGCTTTTTATGAGTGGGTTTCATAAACAATGCACACTGGTCAATATTTAAAGCAACAATTAATATGTATATAAAAGAAAATTTGAAATTTATTAAATTAAAAATGACATATATTTAAGTTAATTTTTATATTTATTTATTGCATTAAATAAATAACTACTTTAAATATGATAAGAATAAACTATTTAATGTGACTTAAGTATTGGCCAATGATCATTGTGTAGCAAAACTCATTTATTAATATCGTCATTAAAAAAAACGCATAAAAAACATTCCTTTAATGATTAAGATAAGAATGAGGAGAGAGAGCTTTCATGGGCAAGAAACCCAAATATGGTATTAGTGCAAGTATTATCAACTCCTTGTTTCATCCTTATTGCCCAGAAAAAGAGTTTTTGTATCTACTTTAGTCTAACGCGTAACTGAGTCGTTAAATGATGTTTCCATCTTGCAATCCAAGTTGTTCATGGTGTGTGAGGTCACTAATGTCTAATGTTTCTTGCTTTATCAATTGATAATGTTAATCATAAATAAACTTGCAGCAGACACATAATCTGATGTTGTAAAATCTCTTCCTTTTTCATGGCTTGTAAATTGTTGTAGTAAAATACGACATATTTGGACTGATTGGATATGGGATCCCAATTATCACGCTTGTAATGTCATATTGACATACAATACTTATATTGTCTCTAGTCAGAGCTTCATATGAAGATTCGACGTTGCCTTGGAGCAATCGGCGCCGCCACAAGCATTTTATTACACTAGTACCCCCTTCATGTTATAACTCAAGCCATTGTCATGGCATACGCCATACCTTGGATGGGTGTGTGTAATTTTTTATTTATTTATTAAAAAATGGTGTATTGTGAGTCTAAAAAAAAGGTTTTTTTTGCTTGAGTTATTTTGAATGTGTGAACGATAGAGTTACACTGCAAGGGAAATGCATATGTTGCATGTCTGCGGCACCAAAAAATGAGTTTGGCTTGAGTTACCAATAAACACACGTTCTCCAAACAATTTATAAGAGGCCCAATGGACGAAGCACAGCCGATCCATTTAATCCACAATATGACCCTAAACATACTAAGCTAAACTTCAAACCTTCAACTAGAGGTGCAAAAAAATCGGTTTTTTTCGGTTTTTGGTTTTTTAATAACCGGTTATAAAAAAATCGGTTTTTCGAATAACCAGTTTCGGTTCGGTTTCGGTTTTCTTCGGTTATAAATGTTCGGAATCGGTTTTTTTCGGTTATAAATTTTTGGAATCGGTTTTTATCGGTTTTTTACCGGTTCTTTTTTTTCGGTTATAAAAGTTCGGATTCGGATTTTTTATCGGTTATTTGCCGGTTCGTTTTTTTCCGGAATTTTACTAAAAACTGTGTGAAAATGTAAGTTGTGAAAATGTAACATAATATGTAATTGTGTTGTAAATGCAAGCATATTAAACATGGGAAATTAAAACATTAAACTAAGCAACGGAAATTAAAACAACGATTACAACATTAAACTAAGAAACGAAAATTAAAAACCCTAAACTACCATACGATAATAAAATTACGAATCACGTAAATGATTCAGTCTGTGACATAGCCCTCGTCAGTTGAATCGGAGGCACTGGAATCGTCCTCACTCGATGGCACACGGGGTAATCCCAATCCCCATCGCCGTATAGCTCGACGGTTTCTCCGATCCTGTTTAGCTCTTGCTCGCTCCTCACGATCTCTTGCCACACGTTCTTCCTCTGCTTCCACCTGTAACACTTCTTGCATATCTTGCTCATACAGTTCTTCATCAGTCAACGCACGTGCATTGGGTTAGTTTTGTGGTGGATAGTTTTCCAGTGGATTGTAGTGGGGTGGATTGTTTGCCGGTGGGTTGTTTACCGGTGGAAACAGAACTTCCGGTGGAGTGTTTACCGGTGGATTGTCATATGGGAAGACGGGAAAAAGATCTTGTGGTGGATAGTTTTGTGGTTGATTGTCGTATGGGAATACAGGGAAAAGATCTTCGGGTGGGGTGTTGTAAACTGACTCGTTATCTGGTGAATTGTTGTGAGACATTGTTTTGAGAGAATTGTTTGTGAATTATGTATGATTTTTGTGTGAATTGTGGGTGTATTGTGAGCACCTGGGAATGGCTATTTATAGGGCCGTTGTTTGGATTTGAAATTTTAATTTATCCCGCTCTTGTTTTTGAATTTGAAATTCAAACGTTTATCCGCCCTTTTTTGAATTTGAATTTTGAATTTCAATTCCACACGCTGTATTAAATGTTTATGCACACGTTTTTTTAAATAACCTAGTTTTTGAATTTATCCTGCTCTTGTTTTTAAATTTGAAATTTAAACGTTTATCCCGCTCAGTTGTTGAAATTTGAATTTCTAAACACCCCTATATAAAGCATCACATAACATATTAGGCTCTTCACTACACTTCACTTTCTAAACAAGTTTACAATGGCTAATCCTTGGTCCGTTGAAGAAGAAAACTTGTTAGCCGACATATGGCTAGTCATTCACGAATTTCATGCTGAAGCTCCTTTTTGGAATACGGTTACAGAAAGGTTCAATAACCTATCTGACGGTCCTATTCGTAACGAACATATGATAACGAGTAAGTGTACAAGAATGAACTATGAATGTCAAAAGTTCAATGATATTTACTTGAGCGTGCAGGGTAATGACGAGTTCAATGATCGTCTTCACACTGCAATGAACAATTTCAGAGAATGCTTTGGTGGGTAAGGCTTCAGATATCTTAACGTGTGGATGATTTTGAGAAGGAGCCCCATATGGAACAGATATAGGGATTAATGGCTTTTGTGTTTGTATTTCCGTATCGTTTGTGTTTGTATTTCCGTATCGTGAGTATTTGTATTTTCGTATCGTTTGTGCTTGTATGTCCGTATCGTGAGTATTTCAATAAAAGGCTTAACGGCTAGTTTCGCATATTAACCCTAGCCGCCCTTTACCATCACCTTCCCCACGTCCTCCATCTCACCATACACGAAAAGATTCAAAAGTGCATTCATCCAAGGAAAAATTAAATCACAGGTAGCTATGTGAAATGATTTTTAATATCTTTGGTTGAGTGTCAAAACTTCCTGTGCTTTGCTTATCAAATACATGGGATTGGATGAAGATTTTTTTTTCACCTTTTGTAAAGCTTTTGAATCTGTAAAGCGCTTTGTTTATTTATTCACTCGCGATCATTTTGTGTCCTCGACGTAAAACGGGCCAATGTATTAAAAAAAGAAAAAAAGAAAAAAAAATAAAAAAAAACCCGGTTAAAACCGGTTATTTTTAAAAACCGGTTAAAACCGGTTATATAACCGGAAAAAACCGGTCCGTAGAAAAATTCGAAAACCGGTCTAACCTGTTCGGTTTTTCTAAAAACCGGTTTTGTAAAAAACCGGTTACGGTTAAACCACCGGTTAAAAAAAACCGGTTATGTATTTGCACCTCTACCTTCAACCTTTTTTTTTCGTTCATTTATTTATTAAGGAGAGTTATTTTGAATACCAAATATTTTTTTTCATACGGAGGGACTCATCCCTACCATATCTATCTAAAAAGAAAATCAATGACTGATTGCTTCCGAAACAGTCAACTAAAGTCACCCAAGGATTTGGTCAACAAAAGTCAAGCCATTTAGGGCTCAATTCAATGATCCAAGGAGTATAGGAGTTCTTCCCGGGTCGTTATGTCCCGACGAAGCGTGAAATTGTGTTTAAAACGAATTTGAGATCAAGTGATTATGAAACGATGATTGGTGAGAGAGATTAATTGGAATTAAACTATGAAATTATGAGTGAAAATGATAAACAAACACTACAAACGATTACTGGAAATATGGAAACGTTTACAAATCTAAAAATGTACGTTACGTTTAATTAAAACGTCTACGTACGAAAATAAAAGTGAAAATAGAAATCTACAAACACCTAGATGATGAAAAACATATTTTTACAATCTAAATGATAAAAGAAAATTTTAAGAAAAAGAAAAATATTTTTTAGACTTTTTACTTATTTAATATTAATTAATTATTAATTACTAATTAAGCTAATTTAAATTATAATAAATACTAAACTAATTTATAAAATTACCAAACTTTTTCTAAAACTATTTAACAATTACAGAAGTCCTAAAAAATTATAAAAAGTTCCTAAACTTTATAAATAAACTATTTTAGATTTAATTTACTTAATTATCAATTAAAAACTAATTAAACAAAATTAATTAAGAAAAATAGCAAATGAACAGTAACAATGATAAAAATATTTTCTAAAAATCCTATATAATTAATAAAAGCTACAAAAAATATAAAAAGATGCTAGAGATTAAAATGAAACCCTAAATGATTTTCTTTTTGATTTTTCAATTAAAACTAATTAAACTACTTTTAATTACTGAAATTACCAAATGAAAAGATAAAATTATGAAAAATTTTCTAAAAATACTTAAGACTAACAGAAACCTAGGAAAAATATAAAAACTATTAAGTATTTAATAAAAAAAATAGAAAATAAATTAAAGAGATAAATTCTATTAAATAGAAGCTATCACTAAAAGTAAAAATGATGATTTTTGGAATTTTCTTTTACAAATCTACTAAACTACTGTAAAAATGAAAGTTTAACAAAAACAAAAATTATTGAAATGGTAAATAAGCAGTTGGAGAGCTTATGGAAATGGGAGATGAGCTTTTTGGCTCAAAATGATGTCCAAAAGCTCAAATAAACTATTTGACTGGAAACAAAAGAAAAATAATATGCAAGTATGCTAAGTGACTGGAAATGATCAAAGAAAACAAGTAACAAGCACTGATTTAGCTCAAATAAGCCAATAAGCAAAACCAATTCACTCAGTCAACCAAACAGTCCTACAGTCAAATCTTTAAGCAATTTAAGCTTATGTAATAAACTGAAAA
>LBNU01011177.1:61387-83527 GCA_014162995.1 Artemisia annua
AAATGACAATTCTACCTATTTAACTGTGAGAATGGAATTTCAAGCAACAACAATATTCTAAGAACAAGTTATTAATTTTAAGCTAAATTATTACTTACTAACACCAAATAAGCATATAAGAGCAAGAACAAGTAGCTAAATAGCAGTGGAATATTAAAATGCCAAATATGAAAGATTAGCTTACAAAAGACAATCCAGCTTAGAACTTAGAACAAGGACCCAAGATCACTCCTATAGGTTCTCCACAGAACCACTAACCCAAAGCCATCCAATATTTACTTTGCTCCAGCTTGGATCACCATCTTCACAGCATTTTCCATTTTTATCTATTTATATATGATTTTTTTGTGATTTTTAATTTATGAACCTAGACTGAATTTTAAAGTTTCTAAAAGCTTTAAGAAGCTTTCTGGGAGCTTATATGACTTAACTAGTCCTTAACATCAACTACAACAACATAAAAGTAAATTAGAGAAATTGAACTTGAAATTGCAATAACTTGAATTCGTACTTAAAACTTGAAATTGATTATTGAAAAGAGTTTATAATACACTGAAAACACTGAGTACAAGCTTTTAGAACTAAAAATTACACTAGAAAAGGGAAAATTAAGCTATTCGACATAAANCTCTGTGTTTGACTGGGGGGAGAGAGTTATAAAACGGGGGGTTATATTTATTATAAATGTTTTGGGTTTGGGCCAGGGTGGTGAAATGGGCCAGGGTATAAGAAGGGCTTGGGGTGTTTATGGACTGGATTTGGTTTATGAGTTACAAAGGGCCGTTTGGTTTAGTGATACAAGGACCACTTTTGCAATTTTCCAAAAGTTAAGGGACTGAGTTTGTACACTTCCCAAAGTAACCATGAGGACCAAACTTGCCAACTTTGATAAACCAAAGACCAAAAATGCCATTTTTCCACTTTTAAAACCCCAAGGATCATTTTTGTAAATTTCCCAAAGTTCAGGGACCAAAACTGCCAATTTTCCAAATTTGCATTCAAGGACCTATTTTGACAACTTAAAATATTCCAGGGACCTTGAATGATAAAACTTCACATTTTTGGATTCCAGGGACTAGTTTTGCCAATTTTTGAAAGTTGGGGGACTAAAACTGCCAAATCCGCAAACTTTGCTCATTTTTCATTTGTTTTTAAACATTTTGCATTTGAGACATATAAAACACGATCCTTGGATATTTTCATCATTTTGATGTGTTTTTGCGTGTTTTCAGATGTTTTGCGTTTCAGATTTGACTAAAAATGATGAGTGTTTAAGCACTCATCAATGACTAAGATTAAAAACATTTTAGTATTTCACTTATTTTTTATAACTTAAATATCTAGTGAACCGTTAATCGTTAGACAAAACAAATTATACCATCACGACTAGCATTTTAATTATCTATCTATAGTAGACGGGTAGTTTGATATGCTTTCGACATTCTTTTTTTCTTTTTTTCAACTATTTTTACGTTTTCTCATTTTTTTTCGTTGTTGAAAATAGCATGAGAAATCACATGTGATTAAACACTAATATGAATATTCTAATAAAATCATATGTTGTTTTATAGATTATAGTAGTTCATTTATGAAAATCACATGTGGTTGAGATCACTTGTGGGAAAAAAACACTTGTGATTGAGATACGAGTTAGAAAAATCACATGTGATTTATTAAGAGTATTCAAATTAGTGTTTAATCACACGTGATTTCTCATGCAAGTTTCAACAATGAAGAACAAAGAAAAACAAAGACGAAAAACGAAAACAAAAAATGAAAAAAATAAAATTGTCGAAAGTATATCAAAGTGCATAACTATAGAAACAGTAGAAAGATAATTAAATTCTCGTCATGATGATATATATATTTTTTTCGCTTAATGATTAACAGTTTAAGAGATATTAATAGTTGAAAATAAAAATGATGAAAATGGGTTTGTTAAAATGTTGGGTTTGATCTCATCAACTGGATCAAATGGAAATGTAGGGTGATGATTGGTCATTTGGTATATTAATAAAGTTTGATATGCAAATGATCTTAAATCTTATTTATTTGTAACATTTTTTTATTATTTTTTTAAGTATGTTTTTTACAAGACTATAACCCGCGCATAGCGGTGACGGTGTATAATAACGTTGATTTGCCGCGTAAAGAGTATGAGAGAGTTTTCATGTGTAAAACCGCAAGGAGATTTGGCGTACACTTGTTATTACTTATCAAGGTAATACACAAGTAAAAAATTGTAAGATCGACCTCCTCATACAACAATATGAGAAGTTTACAATCTTGGATGAAGAAACTATTAATAGTGGTTACGCATGATTTAATGCTATTGTTGCTAGCCTCAAATCTTTAGATCAATGCTATTCTAACAAGAAACATGTGAGAAAAGTTTTAGTAATGTTAGGTGTGACAAGTATATAATGAAGGTGTAAGTGTTTATGAGGAGTAGACAAAAAACTATGTCCTATAATAATGACAGGTATAGATCGACCATTACCAACATGTATAGAAGGATAAGTGCTTGTATTACAAACATAAGTGAGTATACCAATGTGAAGATGCTCCTGTGTCCATATGCCAAGTCGGGTCATGTAACGTCATAATATGAAAGCCTGAGGAAGCATGGTAGAAGCATTTGGATATCCACCACTAGCCAAAAATCCATATTGACCTTGCGGGTACATCGGTACAATGGGCTGGTGAACATGTAACAGAAAACCGGGTTGGGTTGTTGGGTCTCTAGAGGAGGGACGGAAATCTGCTAGAGCTGTTGGGCTGGGTAGGTCAGTGGACGAGTTACGGAAGTCGCAAGATAGGCATGAGGGGGTCGGCTGCTGGGTAAACCTCTGGCCCAGCTTGCGGGTAGAATGGGCCTAGGCCCGTCAGAATGTAGATATACCGAATATTGGATTGGGCTGTTGAACTGATTTGAATCAGAGGCTTGGTGGGCCTATTGGGCCAAAGACGGTTTACACGAGGTGGACGGGGCTTGCTGGTTGGTGCGGTTTGTGGGTTGAGCCCACGTAAGGATCCATGTTGGTTATTAGTGGTCCAAGCATTGATAGAGGGTTGTGATGGGGATATAGGGCAGTGATCATGGAAACCGTGGACAAATTTATGGCATCCACCATACGTGCAAGTTCCATGTTGGAATTTACGACACAATTCAAGGCCTGAAGTACTAATAGTATTTACTTAGTTTGAGCCTGAATTCGTGGTCACTAGAATAGTAACGAGAGACCAAATTAAACGACAAAGAGAGCAGGCAGGGAGGGTCGTTTGAATAGGGTTTAGGGTTATTTGTAGCCGACCGTTTTAGGCTCAAAATTGGTATAAATCTCCTCGATTATCTCATTAGTATTATTCTCAATATATAATACACAATTTCGCTTGGTAAATAAGGTAAACATATTGGGCCAAATCCTTATTAATCCAAAACAATATGATTGGGCTAGCATCTACAATATACCGCTAAACAAGTCTCAATATTCCAAGGAAGCCACCTAAAGTACCAACTAAAGCTGCCAAAGACTTGAAAGTTGCTAAGACACGTCTACAAAGTATCTCGTATTTAGAAACTGTGAATGAACCACCAAAATATGATGACTGATATAGGTAAACTTAAGATTTGCCACGACTACAAGTTCGGCAAGCAAGTTCTTCTCAACTGAGTTTTTGTTTTTCTTTTCTCTTCTTAAATTTTTAAAGAACGAAAGAAAGGCATCTAACCGTACACAATCACAGAAAATTTGGGAAGTGAGAGTATTAACATTAGGCCAAAACCTAGGCGCCTAATCCACGTACATCCTGTTCATTTCGTCACAATAATTATAATTTACAACATTGTAATATACATTACTATTAATTTACAGCATCGAATAATAGTTACATGACTCCAGTGAATATGAGTAATATAGAGTTCGATCATAGAATTGAAAATTACAACATGCACGAAAAATTATAGATTTTTTTATTGAAAATTTTATTTTTTGTTGTTGAAGCTACGTTTTGCAGCTTCAATATTATCTTTAACAGCGGTGGCAGATTCTTCAGCTTTTTCTGCCACTGTTCTCTGCACTTTTTGAGCAGTATCCTTGGTGGCATCCCACGCTTCTTGTGCCGATTGCTTTGCTTTCTCGGCTATGTTCTCTGCCTTTCCAGCGGCTTCTTTCGATTGACTCGTGGCCTTCATAATGAATCAAGTTAATTAGTGAAATACAAAACAAGCAAGGGTGGGTAGAACAATTGGCTGGTTCATATATGAAATAGAAAGACGTGCGATTAAACATTTCAATGATCACAACTCATATATTAAATTTAGCAGATAAACAATTTTGTTATTTGATTAATTATTAGTTTTTCTAACGACAAACAATTTTCTAATGATACAGATGACTCTGAACACTTACATAACCGGTATGAGAAGCTGCCTTCTCTTTTATTTCTTCGCTGACCTTCTTCAGCTTCTCGATGCCACACTTGGATGCATCCGATGAAGAGGAAAACCACACCTATTATCAAAAAAAGATTGAGCATTTGGATAATAACGAGACCAATGTGTCCATTTTGTCATGTCTTAATTGTATCATAAAAATGTTCATAACAAAGGTGAAAGAGAGACCTGATGGATAGGGGTCAGCTGGTTAGGGGCAAACACCCTAGAAACCCATGTTGCGCGAATCAGGGTTCGGGTGGTTTGGAACTTTGTTGCTGCGATTCCTGCCATTTTCGCCTTAACTTTTCGGATATTGGATTGTGATTTTTACTTTTTAATGTGTTCTCTTGTTTGTGTACGTAGATATATATTTTAAGGGAAATCAATTAAGGCCTGAGAAAATGGCTATTTTCACTCAAATTTTGTGGTAAAAAAGAAAAGAAAACGTATGAGCGAAAAAGAGCAAAATCATCAAACGGTTGACATATTTTACAAGCGTGTGCAATTTGTATGAAAAACGGTCCAAATGTTAGACTTGGTCCTCAGACCTCAATGTTATATCTGTTTGATGTACACCTCTGCCTTTCACATATCTCGACTCATTATCATAGTTATTTTTGCTTTTTAAGGTTTTATACTCGAAAATGATTATGCAAAATGATATAATTTTCAATTTTTGAGCTTCAGGGTACAATAAGAAACATATAGATTTGGTTACGTTATGGTATGCTAAATACTCCGTAACTGATAACAAACACTTTGCGAAATTTGGTATGCTGAACTTGGCTTTAATTTACTGCATAACTAATTAGCACTGCTTTAAAAACACATCATCTATATCTATATCTATCTATATCTATATCTATATCTATCTATACTATATAATAAACAAGAATAATTTACAAGCCCTGTAAAGCATGCAATGCAATTAATTTGCTGATGTGTCTCGGTTGTGATTGGTCGGTGATTTAATGCGTACAACACCTTCAATGCATCACTTTTCAAACAGTATAACATAAAAATAAATAAATCGTAATTTCTTTCATATTCAACACATATTAACACAATTAATTCCGTCCAATTTAAATAAACATCCTAAAATAACATACGCTTACATCCACACAAAAGCTTCTTCAATACTCAAAAGTTTCAAACTCATTCAATACCATTCAATCAGTTACATCTATACATTAATACAATTAATTCCTTCCAATTCAAATAAACGTCCAAAAATAACATACGCTTTTATATTTATGTTATTGATTCAAACAAAATCAGTTACAATTCCATACTATTGTTCTCCACTGCTAAAAACGTCTTATGTACTCTTCTTCTTGACTCATTCAAGCTTTATTCTTTTTGTTAAGTCCGTCTTTTTATGCTATAATATTGTTTTACTTTTTGCGCACAGGTTGCTGCTCATCTACTTAAGATATCCAACTTTAGGTAATACGGAGTACTATTTTCCACCAAGCTTCTTAATATCGTCGCTATTCATATGGAATAATGAAATACTCTAAACATGTCATCTTTTTATAGCATGCTCTCTTTTTTTGTTGGTTCATTTTTTTGTAGCATGTTACAACTGCAGGTGCTGCACTTTGTAGTGGAGCAGAAAAAATGTTGGGAGGTGTTTTTGGGCAAGAACTTGAAAGCGTTCACTTTCACTGTAAATGTTAGACATTATATGGCGCGCTATAGGTCGATCTCACCGCCTCTAAATTTATACTAATTCATAATATTTTTGCTGAACTCCATTTGTCCTGTGAGTATTATCGATCTCATCACTGCTATTATGATCATTAATGTCTTTTATTTTGATCAATCACTGTCATTTCTAAGAGCTTTATCATGTTAAAGGGGTCGACAGATTTGTGTCTGTAGGTTTGCTGCTGCATGTGTGCAGTTATTGTCAATTTGTAGTTTGCACAAGAAAAACAGAATTACATCATATAATCATGGAGTCTCCTATAAGAGTTGAGGTATATTTTTTGATCTCATAATTTTTTTACTCGAATTTTATGACTTAAAGTAGCTTAAAATCGACAACATGTGAACTGAAGTTACGTAATGTCAATTGTACTTAATGCAGTGTTCTTGGTGGATGAAATCGATGCTTCTTTGTCTATGAAGTTGCAGATGAAACGGGAGCGCCTAAAAGAGACGCGGCAATCCAGTTTTGATGGCACTGCACGTATGCTAATGACGTTAAGGCTTTTAAGTCCTATAATCAAGTGGTGTGAAACAGGGGAAATTGCTGCATTATAAAATTTGAATTGTTTCGTAACAACTAAATTGGAAAATTGCTCGGCAAATAGGAATATCCAGGGGCGGAGCTATTAAGGGACCGGGAAGGGTCCCGGCCCCCTAGGCCTAAGCCCGTTAGTGTATTTTTTCGCGATTTCATGTGTTATTCCGGAAAAAAATTGTTTCGGCCCTCCCATTTAATGTTCTTCCGGAACAAAAATTGTTTCGGTCCTCCCAAAATTTTTTTTCTAGCTCCGCCACCGGGAATATCCCATTTAAGCCTAAATGAGCTTCTGGTCTTTCACCATATTGAATCATAATTTTGGTGTGTATAATAAACCGCTGGCTATGAAATCAAAACATAGTCACTTGAATATAAATGATATGATTCAAACTCACTTTTCTAATGAATCATTTTGTTTGTTATTCCAACTTTTGATGAAATTATAGTGTTTTTACTTTTGGACTTAAGACTTCGACAATAAAGTTGAAGAACTTGGTAACTAATATTATTTGATTAGCAGTGGTGTCGGTTGAAATGAAAAAGCTTGATTATGAAAAGTTTGTTGAGTATTTAACGAAGTTATTAGTCATTACGCGATGATCGGGATATCAATATCATTCATGGTTCAATTTACCTTATTTACATTAAGCTGGCCTCCTAAAACGACATGTAAAGGTAATTTAGCTTCTTACTATGTGGTTATAAATATCACCCCTCGAATAAATGTGCCAAAAAGTTAATTGTTTGCAGGTTCAAATGGGTCGATATTGTATAATATGCTTACATTTTTTAACCTTTTATTGAATATGTATTAGATAAAAAGCTCAATAACCACATTGCTAATAGTTTAATAATAAGGATGAAGCGAGTTAAAGACATTTCAAAGTTTAACTCATTGAAGGTAGATGGTAAAATTACTATGTTAGTTACTCCTTATTGTATACAGTTATTACATGAAAAGGAATATTAGGTGCTTTATAAGTTTCCAATATAATTTTTGACAGATCTCGCTATTCGTTTGACTTAGTGATTGAATTTTCATGATTCTAGGAACATGCTTTGACAATATGATAGTAAAGCCCAAATAAATACCGTTCCTTAATATTAGAACATGCTCTTAACGATATGGTATTAAGTCCATCTGATGTACGTCCATAATGTGCGCTTTTAAATTTGTGATAACATTACT
The DNA here is from genome assembly GCA_014162995.1 of Artemisia annua. Classification (NCBI taxonomy): domain Eukaryota; kingdom Viridiplantae; phylum Streptophyta; class Magnoliopsida; order Asterales; family Asteraceae; genus Artemisia; species Artemisia annua. The sequence goes on from LBNU01011177.1 coordinate 69,266, forward strand.
GATGTAGTTTTAAAGATATAAATTAAGTTCACCGATGAAATATAAGACGCCATTTTTTTTGCATTGCTACAGAGTAACAAGTTGGAAGCCACTGTTTGAATAACTTTAGTCCTTGGCTTTAAACAATCTAAATGAAAGTGTTTTGTGGTACTGCAGATGTACGGACGGACTTGGAGAAGTTAAAACTGAGTATCATTTTGTGTCGCACCCAAAGCCTCTTAGTTTTAAATGGTTAAGACATTGGTCAATAAGTGTGAGGATTTCAAGGGTGTAGTTCATGGGTTTAATTTCAAAACTTTTAATGACATATTGCCATATAAATTTGAAGTTGTTTAGAATGAGGTATGTGTATATCGATCAAAGTAATATGTTCTAATGATCTATTTTTCGTACGTAGTTTGGTGTCCATAAAACCATTAGCAATTATGTTGCGGCCTTGTGAGTTAGTCGGATTGGGTCTATGGGGTTAGGTTAAGTTTGACATAATTTTGGCTACACAAGCTTTGTTATAAAACTAATGCAACTGAAAACCAAAATTTACTCATGGTATTCAAATAGCTGCTCAAGCCCATATCACAATAGGCATAAGAAAGAATTAGCAAACATCAAGTAGTAAGAATACTATTTAGCAACAGTAGCCATAAAGAAAATAGCAAAGAAGATAACATTTTCAAACATCAAGTATCATAAATAATAGAGTACTATTTAGTAACACAGGCATAAAGAAAAATAGCACAAGTAGCAAGTACGTAGAGTGATGATGTATTTTAAATGGTTACCTATCAATGGGATAAAAAAAGTTAATTTTAACCCATTATTGTGTTTTCACCCATATCAACCCTACTCAAAGTTGTTCGTTTTATACTTCATGCAAATTAAGGTATTCGAAAGATCGAATCACATTAGCTCTCATATGATTTTCAGCTCGGTAGTTGTCTGTCTTATTATGTTATTTGTTAAATGAGTTGTGCTTTTTTTTTTCTCTTTATACCTACATGTATTATGGTGTAAATTAATGGAATACTTTTTTTAGGTAACTTGTGTTTTATTGTTGTAATATGGTGTACATTTTTGTATGTTTCGCATGTTTTGTATGTATCACTGTAGGCTAGGCTAACCTCATAAAAGGTGATGCTCCTTAAACGGGTTTCAATGAAGTTGGCTAAAAGTAAGCAATGCAAAAGAGATATTTACGCGAAGAAATGTTCCTTAATTATGTTTGTTCATGTGAGGATGAATATAAGTATTTTTGTGAAGATTAATTTTTTTTTTAACTCGATCTATTAAACTACTGTATTAAATTTATTAGTGCCTCATTATTTCTTTTGTCTTTTTAATTTCTCTCATGATACTGGGTTGTTTAATAGAATTACGTATAGTTTCATGCATACTATTTACGACTATCAACCTTTAAGATGGTCTCAACTATCAACTAAGGGGATTTTTGAGAGTTTAAGCTATGAATTTATGATTATTACTCTATTGGACGCTTGATCTCACGTGCAAACAATTTTTCGTTTAGGAACCTTTAGCTTAAATAGCCCATAGTTGAAAAGAGAGCACATATATTTTAGGTGAAAAGTTATATGATTGTACATTTGTACATAAGTATGCCATATCAATCAATGAGACTAAAAAGTATATTGTTATTCTATTTCTCACCAACATTGCATGAACAATTATTAAACTAACTTTAACATTTCGAAAATTTTCAAACGCAAATTTAGTCAAGCCATAATCTAAATTGAATCATGAAAGATGAATAATAGACAAATGTACATCTATATGAAAGTCCCGTTAATTAGTAGAAGAGTAGCTTTAATAGACAAATGTAACATACCGTATGTTTGTGCATTTCGTTGTCATTTGCCATGAAAATAAACAAGAGCCAAGGGCAATCGCTTTCAAAAGTAGGATTGTATCTGCCACGTCCCATTTTCACACATGGACAGTTATATGTGGCTCTTTCACGTGTAAAAAGCAAAAAAAGTTTGAAGGTTGTTGTTTCCGATGCGGATAATAACCTATCAAAAACTACTATAAATGTAGTATATAAAGAAGTTCTTCAAGGTCTAAGATCAAACGGTCAATAGGTATGTACAGTATACATATTACATGTTTTATGACATTTTCCTTATTTACCCTTATTATAAATCCCAAACTGCTTTTACTTACATATTTTTTAAACTTATTAGGTGTTCATGTAATAGACCTTTTGTTGAAGTGTTAGAATGATCACTACATACATTTGCTTCTGAAGACAAACATATTGGAGATCAAGAGGCAATGAACGTTTATTACACATATATTTACAAGCATTGTATTTTAGACTATCATTCACTTATAACTTATTATTCCGTTACAAGAAAATTTCATAGCGTTTATGTTTGTTGTTATTTCTTACTTTATTAACGTACTTAATTTTTTTATGCAAAAATCCTCTAAAATCCCGTGGATTCCACGGGTTTATAAGCTAGTAATATATAAAAAGGTTAAGATTTCATATAAAGTTTTCGGTTCGAATTTGTTCCACGTTTTCCCCAACGTGTAAATACTTCAAACCGAAAGCCCATTACTTATCCTAAGACAACCATTTGATACGTACTTGGTATATAAGGTCGTATCAATTATTCTTTTTCACCGATGTGGGATTCTACTATTCTAGACATGCTTAATTTTTTCTCATAATAGTTCTAAATTGTTTGTTATAAATATACAGTGGCGGCGTTTAGCATGTGCAAATGATGTAACCGCACAGGGCCCCTCATTGTAGGAGGACTCCAATTTAGTACGAATTATAAACATGTTGGTATTAATGACCATCATGATTTAGTGCATGTGACGTAAAAAATAAAAGTTAAGAGAATAAATAATGGTTAGTGATTTGTCTTTAATGTGATTGATCTAGCTAGTTGATACATATGTTTTTTCAAAAAGTTAAATCAAAATGTTAGAAATATTGATTTTGTTCATATGTCCTATATAAAGTTCTCAGACATCAATTTTTTCCCCTAATATTTGTGTGGACTTTTGATGTTAAGATCTATTTTAACTGTAAAATATTTTATGAGAACCTCGTCTTCTTCGTGAGGACCTTAAAAGGGAATACTTCACGATGAAAGATTCGTTAAATTATGGTAAGATCTCAAGACCAAAGCAAGTAATATTCTCAAATATCTCGCTATGATTGTATGCACCTCAAGCTGCATTAAAAAAAAGGCATAAGCGAGTTCGGTCTCACAATTTCAGTGTTAGATCTGAATTAAAAGAAAATATATAACGGTGAAAGATCCGTTAAATGTATGTCAAAATCTAAAAGAAAGATTTGACCATCATAAGCAAGAGATTCTTGCAAATGCGAGCACATTTTTCGCAATATTAAGTATATAATATGTAGCATCCCAATTTTTCAGTTGATTGCCTATCCTCGATTGCAATGACTAAACTCTGATCCTTTTTTGATAAAATAAGCAGCAACTTGCGATCCGATTTTTAGGGTTTCTATCCCTTTAAATAATTCTTAGAGTTTTTGTTACGTGCACGCTTGAGGACCGCCCACGAGAGGCTTACATGTCAGCGGTATTTAAGACGTTATGAGCTGACCATTTTGACGAGCCAGACAAAGAAGTTTCATGGTACCATTTATTGATTCTTGAGACTTCTGATTACTCAGCGTAATTCTTCTAAGTTAATTTATTCTTAATTTCGTATATTATAGCATNCCGTCTTGTATTCGTGTGCAGGATAAGTTAGAATCCTTCTTGCAGAATAATTGGGGAGTGAGAAAGGGTAGTCTCGTTGATCAACTTGAACACGGAATATAGCCTAATAGTTTAATTAATATGTAATTTATATAAACTATGTTTTGTAAAATGGTTATGTAACACCGGATTGTGGGTTTGCATTTTTCTTATCCGTTACAACTTAACGGGCTACAAATAGTTTTATGCAAGACTTCCGTTGCTTAATTATTTAATGTGTGGTTTAATAAGTAATTTTTTTTTGAAAGGCTATTTTACCGAAATTGGGGCGTTATAAGTTGGTATCAGAGCCTAGGTTTAAGTGAACTAGGTACTTAAAGTAGGTGCTTAGACTTAAACTGTGAACACGGCTTATATTAGAGAACACTTGCAAATCAAAAATTTAGATGGGCTGGGCTGAGTGTGAAATTTATTACATACACATAATGATATCATTTACTTGATGTGTTTATTATGTGAACTTAGTGTGACACTGAAACAACCTTTGTTGTGTTCTCGTTCCTTGCTTCGTTAGATTGACCAAGCGATATTATTATTACTTGTTTTATATGTTTCCTTTAATCCGTAAGGAGTAGTAAACTGATTGTATCTAGGAAGTAATTAATTTGAATGTGTTCTGTTAAGTTTTTAGAGTGTGTGAAACTACAATTGACTTTTGAATGAGTTTTTTAAGATTCTCGAATGACATATTGGTAATTTAAAAAGGAAATTTTTGACTAGAACTGCTAAAGATGGTCGTATGTGTGTGATGTCAAAACAATGAGTATAAATTACCCTTATACTATTCCTATGTTCTGATATAACCATTCAGTTTGTGTTATATTTTAAACAATAACATTCATTGTATTTGCAACAAATGCATAACTCAAAATATCGATTATATATTTGTTTATGCCATGATGGCATTTAATAGGTTTATCTAAAGTAGTTACAGAAAATGGAATGATTTATCAACTCTTATTGCAAGCTAGGATGCGTCTTATATTTGATGATGGATTCTTTCCCAGCTTAGTTTCTTTAAAAACTGAACGTGATAGTGTTTGGAATTGTCTTTATAAAGTGATATTTCATTTTTCATGGTAGTCATGCTTAAATGTGTTGTGCTATTATACCAATTGAGATTTTTACTTTTCATTACATGTTATAGTCAATGTAATTTTATGGCACCAGACTAGTTTTCTAGCTGCTTGGTTCGTTCTTTTAATAAGAAATATTTGTTCTAATGTGTCTCTATGATTAGTATTCAATTTAAATGTTTATATCAACTACTCGCATAGATCTGCAACCAATAAATAAAAATAATGACTACTCTATAACAAAATGAATATGTGTGTGGCTTAACTATTTTATAGTTAATAATAATGTATTCGATCCCAAACGAATCTAGTAGTTTGCTTAGCGTGATTTGGCTTGTAATGAAGTAGTAAAAAGAATGTAAATTAGCATTATTAATTATATTTAAGTCATTTTGGCATCACGTTTCGTCAAATGAAAAAAAAAAAAAAAAAAAAAAAAGGATTGAGAAGATTCATGGATGAGTAGTCCTCATTTTTTGTTGATTTCTCTACTTGTTTCCCTGATATTTGATTGTGTGTAAAACATCTATATGATTTCTTGCGTGCAAAGTGATTGTATGTTGTGAGTGCATGAAGTTTCTTTGTAATCCACTACTGGTATTATGTGTGTGGGTTCTTGTTTATTTTTGGATGTCTACCGACGCTTGAGAATTGATTTAGAATAATGAAGGATTTGAAAACAATTTTCTTAAATGTTTTGTTATGTTTTAAAAATCATATAAAATCAACTATAACTTTCGTTGAATTGTGTTTTACATCCTTGGAAAGGCCGATGTGTTTAGTACAATTTTTTAACTAGGATTTTTGCTTGTTGGAACTTTAAATGACTCGAAACGAGTTTTTACCAGAATTGGCCAGATTTTACTCGAGGATATGGTAATTGATTTTTGGAGAGTTTATATAAAAAAAAATTGTAATTTCAATGGGTATGAGGTTAGTTGGGTAAGAACTGTAGTTGAGTTCTTTACATGATGGATATGATTTTGCATAGAGTATAAAGAACTACGTATTGCTAAGTTACGAGTTATGAGTTATTAAGTTAGAAAAAAAAAAGTAGTTCGACGATTGATAACACACTGAATTTTATATATGGCTAGCATGATTTATTATAGTGTGTTTATGTATTCATGTTATGTTAGAAGTCAAAGATGTTCGATAGATGAAAGATATTTGCTTGATTATAAGAGTTTGCATTAACACAATTCTGTTATATGGTTTGTGTCTCGTGTTTAGTATGGTGGAAGTGAAAAAATAGAAAGAGGTAACTTATAAGAAGAGGTTATAAAGTAATGCTTGCGGGCTTACATTAGAGTTGATTGGCATGAGTTGAGTGAATTATAGATGTTCACGACCACGTACGAAACCTCAGTGTATAAGACTTTTCTTAAGATACATGTCTTGTATATGTGAATTATATTCTAAATTGGGTGGTTGTTGTGGCAAAACTTGGGTCCATGTTACTTGTGTTTTAAGATTAACCAAATATGTGTTTCGGAACAAATTCGACTTTGATTATATTTCGTTTGGCTTGAGTTGCGACTTAATATGTCATGTCTTATGTAGTTATGTGGTTTTGAACAATTTGTATGGTCTTGATAAGATAGGAAAGATGAACTATCTAGGTTCAGGCGTGCGGATGCATAAGGTTCTACGAGGGCGGTATTGAGTACACTCATGTAAGGTACGTTTATTATTACGTCTGGCCAACGTAATGGTAAGCCTATCGTTGCATGTGTGTGTTCTAAAACCAAATTTGTATTATTTGTTGCTAGCACACTCTCAAAGATAAAAAAGAGAATCAATATAATGAGGTAATATAGTTGCAAAAGAAACATTTTTTTAGAACTCTTGGTTGTCCGTAGCTACTAAAGATAAAACATACTAATATGGAGCCTGACTTGAATTAGAAGTAGAAATAAAAATTATGTTGTTATTTAATTAATTGAAAAAATGTGGTCATTTATGATTATGAAGAGAAGATGGGGGAATGAATGAGTGAGTGACTTATATGTAACACCACAAAGGACTAATTGTTACCTGGATACTATTTGAAAAGTTGCTATTAGACATTTAATTAAGGGTGAAGATATGATAGGCACAGTATCATTGTGAAATTAATTAGACAGGAGTTCTTGAACAAGTTAAACAAAGTGATTCCGAGGACGGAATCCATTTTAAGAAGGGAAGAATTGTAGCATCCCAAATTTTATGCTATATATATTTAAGAATAAATTAACTTAAAGAATTAGTGAGTATCAGAAGTCTCAAAGAATGATAAAGGACCATAACTTTTGTTGGTCGTCAAAATCGATCAGTCCATAAGTTTAAATATGACATGTAACTTGTGGGGGTCTAGTGGTGTTTATGTGGGCATTCATGAATACTCAGAGATCATCGACATGTTCATAAACCTACAGATAATTTTCATAAACTTAACTTTGTGATCAATATTGATATTAATTACTTGAAAATTGTTTTAATGCTAATTGGTAAATAGAATAAAAGGGTGCATGGGATAGATAAGTGATTCTGACTATGTATATGTAAGCTAATTTCTAGTCACCAATTTATATAAATGCTCTTAAATATTGAACATGTGGATTTAGATACCAATTAAGATAAGTAGTTATTTAATCAAGGTTTATTTAGTTTGTAAGTCGGCGAGATTTAATCAAAATGCAGAAGATAAACTTGATCATGCATTAGGATATGTAAAATTTGATATTAAAGGAAGAGGTAAAGGATGGCAATAAACAGCTAAGGATTTATGGTCATTAGTTAACGTGGTAAAATAAATAAAAGTTAGTAAACATGATCGGTCCATTCTCCAACAAATAAGACTAGGCGTCTAAACACCAAAATTTAATAAGACAATGTTAAAGTGGATGTTTCATCGTATATAAACATGCATCTCGAATGGAGCAAAACGATATGAGTTGTTGAATAATATTCCCAAGTGATTATTTAGGATTCGAGACGATCAACAGTTGGATTAAATACACCAACTTCGTCAAGGTGAGTACAATTCTTTTCTAAAACCGAGTATAAAGACAAAACGAGATTTTGAGGGCAATGCCTATATTCCTTGTTAACCATATTTGTTCAAACTTATATATTATTGATTGATGTGTTAAGTTTGATATTTGATTGCATGGTGGTTAATTGCCATATCTTGATGTTGATTGTATATATGTTGTTTGATAGATGCATACATGTTCATGGNAACATGATTAATCTTAGTGGGAAGCCAAAAGTTGGATCGGTCTGGTCCAAGACGGTAAACGTTATTCTGTGAACTTGGCTGCGCCATATTGGAACATATAGTTTAGGTATTTGGTGAAGTTGGTTGCTCCATCTATGGCAGGATTCTTGACTCAAGTAGAGGCGGGCTTGGATTTAGGGTCATAACTCATATAAGTTCTCTTTGTTTTGCTCACTTAGAATGACATAGGAGATGTTTACATTACCCTTCTATATCATGTTAGCTTCCACCTTTGATAGCATTCTGTTCAATTAGGCAGAACTCGTGTCGAAGACTACATAAAAATGATTACTCACGTATTTTTTCACCAAGTTGTCCACTTTCAAAGAACACTTGTAGGAATGTGACCGGGTAATAATGACAATTAAGTCTAGACCCTCACACGCCTTAGTTTGCTTAGTATGCCGACATGCACAAAGCATAAAGATATGCCATTTGTCTTTCATCAAGGCCTGGGAGGAAACTGAAAAGTCTAAGGCGGAAAACAAGTAAGTTATATTGTTAAATATAGTACTGGTTACGTTACTTTGAGTTTAAGCTTCAGTTTTTCTGATCGAAAAAGTTACAAGTCTGTCAGAGGATTAGATCTTTATAGAATGATATGAAATGAAGATCTTAGATCGTATTGATGTAACGACAAACAAGTAAGTTATGTTGTTAACTTTGACAATTAACGACAAACTAAAGGCCTTAAACTTTATACCAGTAAATGCTCGAATGGAATCCTTGTTAAAAAAATATTTACAATCGAAATAATATATAAAAGAGTTAAGATTTCATATAAAGTTTTCGTTTCGAATTTGTTCCACGTTTTCCCCAACGTGTAAATACTTCAAACCGAAAGCCCATTACTTATCCTAAGACAACCATTTGATACGTACTTGGTATATAAGGTCGTATCAATTATTCTTTTTCACCGATGTGGGATTCTACTATTCTAGACATGCTTAATTTTTTCTCATAATAGTTCTAAATTGTTTGTTATAAATAATGTAACCGCACAGAGCCCCTCATTGTAGGAGGACTCCAATTTAGTACGAATTATAAACATGTTGGTATTAATGACCATCATGATTTAGTGCATGTGACGTAAAAAATAAAAGTTACGAGAATAAATAATGGTTAGTGATTTGTCTTTAATGTGACTGATCTAGCTAGTTGATACATATGTTTTTTCAATAAGTTAAATCAAAATGTTAGAAATATTGATTTTGTTCATATGTCCGATATAAAGTTCTCAGACATCAATTTTTTTCCCTAATATTTGTGTGGACTTTTGATGTTAAGATCTATTTTAACTGTAAAATAATTTATGAGAACCTCGTCTTCTTCGTGAGGACCTTAAAAGGGAATACTTCACGATGAAAGATTCGTTAAATTATGGTAAGATCTCAAGACCAAAGCAAGTAATATTCTCAAATATCTCGCTATGATTGTATGCACCTCAAGCTGCATTAAAAAAAAGGCATAAGCGAGTTCGGTCTCACAATTTCAGTGTTAGATCTGAATTAAAAGAAAATATATAACGGTGAAAGATCCGTTAAATGTATGTCAAAATCTAAAAGAAAGATTTGACCATCATAAGCAAGAGATTCTTGCAAATGCGATCACATTTTTCGCAATATTAAGTATATAATATTTTGAATTTTTAGTGTTTTGTTAAATATTATCAAAGTTGATACCAGTGTTTTGAAACCCAAGTCGACCCGCCCAGGTTAACCGGTTGGACCGGTTCCGGCCAAAAAAAGGGGTAAAAATAAATCGGGTTTCCATAAACGGTTGAACCGGTTAAACCCGCCGGGTTTTGAGTGACCCGGGTCAACCCGGGTCTTAAAACCTAGTCGTGTTTGGTTTTTTTTCAAAATGTTTTTTTATGAAAACCGGGTTGACCCGGGTTGGCACGGTGGTCGAACCGGTTGATTTTTTTTAATGAAAAACCGGGTTGACCTGGCAGTCCATCCTGTCGAACCGGTGACCGGTAACTCGGACGGGTCGATTAAAAACTCGAGTTTTAAAACATTGGTTGATACTGGCCACATGCAAACAATAGAAGGCAAACTTTGGACCAAATACAAAAAAAAAAGTGAAACACTTGGATTAAATATGAGCCACAATGCCACATAAAAAAATAGAGGACCAACTATCTTCCCATAAAAACATAACAAATTGCTTATGTTTTTTGAAATGCAAGATACTTGGAATAATTTGTGTAATATTAAAGAACTTTTTATTTTTCATAATAGTTAAAACTTTTTGTAATTTATGGGGCCTCATTCGTGATTTCGCACCTGATCAAAAAATCAGTAGGACGGCCATGTGAATGTATACATATTCTTTTATATATTGGAAAAACTTGGTTATGACTAAATATGTGGCCACAATTCGAGCACTCATAGTCAACTATATTTCTTAATAATTGCTTAAAAGTCTAGATACAAAAATGATAATGGATACTGTTGGTGAAGAAAATGAGCCGATTGTTTCTAAGCGGTTAAGGGTCCATGGTTAGGATATGATATTGATGGTGAACGTTCTGTATTCTTTGCAATCGTAATTGCATGAGTAAGATTAATTGTTCGATATGTTATGCTTAAATAAATCAATTTGGACAATGATGTCAATGTAATCAAAGTCAAAGACTTCAACATGTGATCTCGATGTCTCGTTGAAAGCCACAAGAAAAAAGACCATATGTGAACCTCTTCGGCTCTTCCATCGATTTAACCTGATAACATCACGAATTAACATCACAAATCGTGAAACAAAAGATTTTAACTTTCTTTTTTTAGATATATCTTTTTTTGAACAGTTTTTTTAGATTTATCAATCGTTCATTTTTGTAATATAACTTTTGATTTGTTAAAAGGTGTATGGCAGTAAACTTGAATTCCGTAAACTGTTTGTGGTAAAAGTTCATCTTCATGTTCATATACAACGAGTATATGTTATATTCTTCATATTTATTTAAACATAAATTAAACTATTCAGTAAACTTTTATAAGATTTTTTAATGTATCTCCCACAACTGATTCTATATCCAAAATGATGTTATACCCATTGGACTAGTTTAATGAGATCGAGATCTAGAATTGAATGATCGTACAGTTATACAAGCAAGATCGCAGTATTGATAACTTTACATACAACTACCCAAGTATATATATGTAGCCTTAGACAATATCGCATTGGATGTTTTCTAAATGGAATATTGTTCCACCCAACCAGTGATAACATTCAATTCTTCATTAGTTTATATCGTGGTTTAAACTTTTTGTCATTATCACATTTTTGACCATGTAAAAAAAATAAGGGCCCGTTTGGTTCGCAGAATGTTTTTGAAGGAATTGTAATCTTTGGAAGGAATTGTAATTTGAATGAATTGTAATTCAAGAATTAGAATGTGTTGTAATTGTAATGTGATGGAATTGTAATTGATGAAATCTGTTATTATGTTTGGTTGGCTTGCAATGTAATGTATTCAAAATAATAATAATAATAATAATAATAATAATAATAATAATAATAATAATAATAATAATAATAATAATAAAATAAAATAATAATAATAATAATAATAAATAATATTATATAATAATAAATAATAACAATAATAATAATAAATAATAATAATTATAGATAATAATAATAATAATATAATAATAATTAATAATAATAATAATAATAATAATTAATAATAATAATAATATAATAATAATAATAATAAATAATATTATCTAATAATAATAATATTAATTAATAAAATAATAATAATAATAATAATAAATATTTAATAATAATAATAATAAAATAATAATAATAATAATAATAATAATAATAATAATAATAATAAATTAATAATATAATAATAAATAATATTATTTAATAATAAATAATAACAATAATAATAATCATAAATAATAATAATAGATACTAATAATATAATAATAATAATAATATAATATTAAATAATAGATATAATAATAATATAATTATAATATTATATTTGTAATATTAATAATAAAATAATAATAGTAATAATAATATATAATATTATTTAATAATTATAATAATAATAATAATAATAATAATAAATATTATGTAATAACAATAATAATAATATAATAATAAATAATAATAATAATAATAATAATAATAATATAATAATAATAATAATAATAATAATAATAATAATAATAATAATAATAATAATAATAATAATAATAATAATAATAATAATACTTTTTTTAATATAATAATAAATAAAAATCATAAATTTAATATAAAAATAATTTTTAAAAAATTAATTATATATTTAGATATTTATATATAATATAAAAAGTAATAATATAAAACTAATTATTATAATTATTATTTATTTTTTTAGAATTAAATAATATATTAATAATAATTAATAATAACGATAACAGATAAGTACTGATATTTAACTCGTAGAAATCTGAATTACAACGTAATTCAACACATTCCATCAAGTTTGCTATGTAATCTGAATTACATCACTTGACGTAATTGGTTGTAATCCAATTACATTTTCTTGCAAAACAAACACCCGACGTAATGTAATCTGAATTACAATTCCATCCATCCTGCCAACCAAACAGGATTGTAATGTAATTCAGATTACAATTACAACAGATTACATCGAATTCCAGCGAACCAAACGGGCCCTAAGGGATAAATAGTACTATAGCCCGGTTGCTCTATGGCTGGGTATTTTTAGTCCGAATTTTGAAAATTTTCGTTTTAGCCTGGGGCAACTTTTGATATTGGGCAGCTTTCATAAGAGGATGACACGTGTTACGTACTGTATTTTGGGCAACTATTATTAGTGGGCTACCATATAGAGGGCAACCGATTTTTTGGTCATTTTACATATTCTAAACAAGTGGCTAGGCATTTTTGGATGTATTCTTTAGAACCACTACTACAACTCCCACCCCACCGGAATCCGTCTAAAGCCGAAACCCCATCACCACTGAATACCCACCTTCGTCGTAACCCTCCAACCACTGCCTCCGCCGTCTCGCCGCCACCACTGCCGTCTCGCCAACATAGCAATTAGAGTTGGGTGTTCATCTAAGACTTTCATGATCCATTCCATTCCATACATGACAAAATATGAAAATACAATCCATACATGACAAAATATAAACTTAAAAACACGATTAGTTTAAACTTAAAAACACGATATTAGATAATCCAGTCCATACATGACAATTACAAAATACAAAAGATAATCCATTCCATACATGAAAATATCAAAATACAAAGTAAACATTTAAGACCTCCTAGCCCTTTTTTGCGTCTGAATAGCCTTAATCTTCTCAATATGGGCTTTCTTCTCTTCGAGTCCTTCACGGGTCAGCAGGAGGAGTTGAGCCATCAAATCAAGCCTTCGATGGTCCCTGACCTGAGATTCAACAAGGCAATCCTCTCCAGCCTCGGCAACCTCATTATCAGGACCAAAGGAATAAGCCTCGTCGATGATATCATTACGCTTATCAAGCTTGGCCCTCAGTTGGGTACTCTTATCCCCCATTCTTATGAGAAAGCCCTCATCCTCAGTCATATCTTGAGACTGCAGAAAAGTGAAGACATGACACAACTCATCTGAGCCACAAGCTTCTCTTAGTTCGTTGATGTTTGGTGTGTCAGCCATTGATAGTTTCTGAAAAAGTAATTAGGGTTATGGCAAGGAATGTTACTGTGAGGATTATGTCCAATGACACTCAATGAGTGTTTGTATAAATAACCAAAAAAAAGTAACTCAAGAGCCAAAAAAAAAATTAAATAAATAAATAAATAAAATAAAATAAAAAAACAAATAGAATTAATTTTTTTGACCACTTTAGTTTGGTTATGTTGGAGGTGTGTTGGTCAACCGGGTAATAAAGCATCATTAGAGGTGAATTTGTGTCACAACCCACAATTTCAGGTCATTTCCCAAACCTCGACATTTCACTATTCATCCGTTACTATTCATCATTTACTATTCATCGATCACTATTCATCATTTTACTATTCATCGTTTTTGGAGTCAATTTGAGATTCCGAGACACGTTCAGAAAATTTACTATTCACATGACACTATTCATTCCCGGAGGGAAAGTACTATTCATGCATATCATTCAATTCATCGTAAACG
>LBNU01011178.1:3748-39744 GCA_014162995.1 Artemisia annua
TCTGGGCTTAATGATTAAGTCTGTTCATCTAGAGATTAAAGTTTGACGTTTTTGGGTTAGTTTTTAGAGTTTCTAGTTTTATTTTGTTTTCATTTATTAGATAAATCATATGAAATGAGCGCCTTCCGATTCTCACTTGTTTATGTAGGCAATAATCTTTAGTAATTTAGAGCCGATTTTGAGTTTTTGGGTGCCAAAAATAGAACCAAGCTTTTAAGGGTGTGCAGTGTGCTATGTAGCTTTCACAGTATGTGTTTATACAACGTGCTTGAACTTCCTTGTGCATCAAAGAGAGTGTATCCAAAGAGGTGACTGCCTTGCCCAGATTTAAGAGATTTCTACCCTTGACCATGTCAATTTACCTTGCAGGATCACTATGGCTAACAATATTTCCAACCATTTTATAGACCATTTTCCAGTTTAGGTTGCTGAGACTTTTCTTATTTACTGGAGTATTTGGATTCATCTGAACTAGAATTTAATGCTCTTTCCTCAGATACTTTAATTTTATGAAAGCATTGCCCAATTTTTGTCATTTATAACCACATTTTACACTTCAACATTACCCATTTAGTATCAGGGTGGTGAGATCCACCACTAAACCATGATTAATACCATATGGTATAAAGTTTTAGCCTTTTTGTATTTGCACCATGTTCACAAAATTTGGTGCTATCATGAATTCGTACGTGTATATTAGCACCTCATATTTTGAGACATTTATGGTATTTTACGAGTTTTCTGTTTCACTCTTGCTACAGTTGCCTACTTCAGAAATACTGGATTAGAAAGATCTGAAAGTTTTACAAAGGATATAGAGTTTATTAGCCAACAATTAACGATCCCAGAACCTCTGTTCACAAGTAAAAAGTATGTCAAGTATTTGGAGGATCTTGCAGCCGAAAGTCCTCCTCTGTTTTTCTCTCATCTCTACAATATTTATTTCTCCCACATAACAGGTGGCCAAGTTATTGCAAGAAAGGTATGTTCTACAAACATTTACCTTTTTCCTAAGTATATTGGTGGTGGCAAAATGGGTTCGTCGAGTGGTCGGGTAACAGTCAAAAGTTCAAAACAGGATTAGGCTGAGATGGGACTGTTTTATTGTATGGGTCAAAACCGAATTGCATTGACATACTAACATTTAGTTTTTGGATGTTGAAAAAAAGAAAAAAAACACTTAATTTTTCTTTTCTTTGATAAAATTAGTAAATGATTCATCACGTAATTTTGATTAGAGAAACAATTGAGAAATAGAATATTTGTATAAAAATTTAGCAGACTCTAGGCAGTCTTAGGATCCAGTGAGAAACTAAATATACCCGTGCAAGGCAAACTGATTCACTAACATTTCTTTGAGCAGATTTACATAACTGTGATTAACATTTCAAAAAATTTGTGAATTAATTTGTTCCCACTTGTATTTACTTTCTAATTGATCCCAGCTTTATTTTATGCATCTTAAATAAACTTTGGGTGACTTGCAACCAACCCAAATCGACCCATTTATTACCTAGAGGTTGAAATGGCCAGTTGTAAAGTTTGTGTACTAGTTTATTAATTGTGATAGTATCAGAAATCTTCTTTTAAGTCACTGTTCGATCTTGGATTTAGGTATCTGAAAAATTACTAAATGGAAGAGAGCTCGCGATTTGCCAATGGCCTGGGGACCCGGAGGTATTATTAAAGAACATGAGAGAAAAGCTCAACGCTCTGGGACAGGTCTGACAAAATGCTTAATAAATTTTGTGTTACTGTATTATGCATGCTTTTATTTTATTTTTAAATATTTTGATTTTGATTTTTACATTCTTCATTGCAGCATTGGTCACGAGATGAGAAAAACAAATGCTTAAAAGAAACAAGCAAGTCATTCATGTATATGGGTACTATAATTCGTCTTATTATTATGCGGTAAGGCAAAACCTTCATTAGTTTTGCTTCCAGTATCTTGTGTTAGTCTTAGAAGTTTTATTTGGTGAGGAAGCCGCATAGTGTTGCTGTAAGAGTGACAACAATCTTGGACGGACATATCATGTTAAGATTATTTGTAGTTAGTTGTAGCTTATTTATCATTTAATAGTTGGTTGTATAACTTGGTTTCGAGAGGAATGGCTTTCTTTCCTGCCATATTGGATTTTAAATAGAATGTGCAATTTTTTGCTAAATATACAAACTGGGTTGATCTGGGCTTTGGTTGATAATTATTTGGATTTGTTAGGGCTAAACAGATTGACAAAGTCTGAAATGAAACTAGATGTTCAAATGTTCTAGAGTCTACAGGTCGAAACAGATAGAAAGACATCAAATTGCTGTTTGATTAACCGTTAATATCTACTTGACAAATGATAAGGCGCGCAAGCAAATATATCAAAATGTTACCCATTACTTCAAAAGTGAACATTCTACATGGAAACTATACCACAGAAGGAAATAATTAGTTGTCATAACAAATAAATTCTTTGATATACATCAGCAAATAGCTTCAAATCAGAATGTAGCTACAGGTTGGAACAACTTGCTTTGAGTATATAAGGAGGTGCTGGCACCTGTTGCGGCGTNTTTACGGAGCTATACGATGTCATTTTTCTAATCCGAATTTCTTTAGAATTGCCAAAATATATTTAGATTGATTTATGAAAATTCTTTTGTCTATTTGTTTAACTTGTAAGCCTAGGAAAATTGACATTTCGCCCATCATGCTCATCTCAAACCGTTGAATCATTTGTTGTTCAAAGTTTTTGGAAAATTTTGGTTTCGTAGAACCAAAAATAATATCATCGACGTATATTTGAACAAGCATGATGTGCTTTCCCTTTTTGCGGATAAAAAGAGTAGGATCCATGACACCTTTTGTGAATTTTGATTTGATCAAGAAGTCTGACAGTACATCGTACCACACTCACACATATACCTCTTCTTTCAAAGTACTATTCAGAAAGGCGGTTTTAACGTCCATTTGATATATGGTAAATGACTTGTGAGCAGCATACGTGAGAAACATTCTAATAGCCTCAATCCTCGCTAGGGTGCAAATGATTCTGAAAGCCAATCCCTTCTTTCTTGATGATAACCTTGAATAAAATACATGAAAATTGTGTCTATACTCAAAATGGTAACAATTTGAATTAAGGACTTTAAACTCGAATAATAAAGCGTGACCATAATCGTGAAAAAACACAAATGGTGGCCCAAAGTTATAAAATGTGAGATAGAGATTTAAACCGTACCATTATGCTATAAGATCACCCGTAATGGTGACTAAAAGCACGCGTGTTGCGTGGTGCAAGGCCATAATGCACCGTTATCCACAACGGACCCCTGGTAAACATGTCATAACCATCTGCTTGAATATGTTTTGACCGCAACAATTTTTGGTTATTTGTATGTATGTGTGAGTGTCTTATGGGATATGTTTGCGTTTAATTGGGGTGTATTTGTGGAATAAGTTTGGTAGTCAACATTAAAGGTATTTAGTAGTTGGTTTGGTGATGGGAGTGAATGTTGATGTGACGGTGACGGATACCCTTTTTAGCTATAAAACTCAGTTTGTTACATATGAGCTAGTTTAGTTTCAGATAGCTAATGATTTTTGTGCTTTCTTTTATTTGTAATCAATATTAAAATGTTAAATATGCTTAAAAGCTCTACTGGTACAAAATAGCTTCCTACAGAATAAATTATGAGATATTTATAACCTTTTACCCATTACATCCTCATTGTTGATACACTATCGTTTCCTGTATAAGTAAATCTACATTGTCCCATGAGCAACATTGTAATAAGTGGTGAGAGCCCAAACACTTGGGGTCATATAAGTCAGATTCTTTTTCATAGAACAAGCTTGAGAGCCCCAACCTTTCAATATTGGAGTGTCGTTTTTTCTTTGTATACCTTACATGTAGATATCAGGTTGTCAACGCAATGTCAAGGTATTAAAGATCAACATTTTGCATTTTGCAGCATCATTTGGATTATTGGATATGTATCATCCAGTAACATTGATCTAGTATGATATTGATGGTAGTATGATCATGTATTTAAGAAGTTTACCTTAGTTCATGGCAAACGTTTTATTGACAAATGTCTTAAGCTCCTGTTATGAACAACTAACCATTTTCACTACATCTAAGTACATATCCTTCTAATGACCGCAATTCGTTACAGGATATCCTACTATAATATGTACCTAAGCAATAAAAGATGAAACAGAATCAAGTAACATGGTATCAAATGCTTAGACCCCAAAAGAACCCATAACAACAACAGCAATACACTTTCACACAACACAGCAACACGTTTTAGTAAACCTGATTTGATAGATTTTGCGCTCCTATTCCAGCACCACCTCCATCCTCATCCGAGTCATCATCGTCATTTTTATCCAGCTTAAGTTTTTTGCACACTTCTTCTAATTCAATATCTGAAAGGTCCAAAACATCAGTTTCTTTTTCCTTTCCTTTGCGTTTTCGCTCAGCATTTGAACCCACATTTACACCGCGCTCTTTGGTTGGTCTCCCTCTCCCTCTTCCTCTTCCCCTACCTCTTTTCACAGCAGCTGCTTTTCGTTTGAATGCAGTGTCTACTTTTCTAACTTCTTTGGCTTTTTCTGGACTATACGATAACCCGATTACACTCCTTATCTGTTGCTTTCTCACTTTTCTTTTCATTGGCTTTTTTCCCTTGCCTTTTTCGTGATCGTTTTCCTCTTCATCACTAGTACTTGAACTACTATTTTCCTCTTCGGGTATTGGCTCTGGTGGCATATCTTCTTTCTTTTCGCTGTCAGTATTAGTATCTGCTCTCACCTCTGCACATGGGCGGAGATAAAGGGGGGTCCGGGGGGTCACGTGACCCCCCGGCGAAAAAAATTGTAATGTAAATTTTCGAAAATTTTCGGCTTTTTTTNAGTGTTGTAATTCGACACCCTACGACCAGTGGCGGAGATAAAGGGGGGTCCGGAGGGTCACGTGACCCCCCGGCGAAAAAAATTGTAATGTAAATTTTCAAAAATTTTCGGCTTTTTTTGTAGTTTGCCCCCCCAACGAACCATTTTTTAGTGTAGTTTCTAAAAATTATCATATTTTGCCCCCTCGACAAAAAAGTTCTGGCTCCGCCCCTGCCTCTGCATGACTTCTTACTCGAAACGGACTAGTTTTGGATACCCGGGCCATTTTCTTTAACACTTTATTTACCCACGGACTATTGTTACGCCTTTGTAGTTACGATGTTCTTATCGAGATTCTAATACAAATGGAACAAGAAAGTTCCTGAAAAAGAACACCAAATAGAACAATAAGCAATTCAATTTTCGATATAAACTTGTTCTATATATAGAACTTGAATATTCCAAAAGAAATTTAAAGAACATGTTACTAGATGATTTTTCTTATGATCTATAAAACATCATTTATACAGTGACAAAAAATGCATATAAGATTGCATAATGGAGTTTAAAATCATCACAAACATGCTACTGATTATTGATACAAATCAAAGAACACCATCAAAAACAAATTATCCTATACGATATGCGACTCACAAACACACTATGCCACTATGTTGAACCGTAATCAAGATTTTGATATAACTTAACGAGACATGTATAACTTTTCTGTCTTTTCAAAACCCGTAAAGAAAATGATGCGACTAATTAAGAAATGTGATAAAGAGAAACGCAATCTTACCGATCGAGTCAGTGATGAATGAAGGGGTTGAAGATGGTACTCGTTACAAATAGCCGTCAAGAGAGTTGGTTTGTTATGAGATGTTAAGTTCGTTATAAAGGCGGGACTTTTCATATTGTTTTACAGAAACTTTTTTACTAAATTAGTCCTTGTGTAAAAACTTTTTTTTCCCCAAAACACAATAATATACAAAGAGAAAAATATAGGCCAAAAAAAATGTATTTTTTTTCCCTCCTAAAAGTAATATTTACTACATTAATAATTAGTAGTCATTTTACACTTATGCCTTCATTTTAACACAAACATAAAAAAAGAAAAAGATACTTTTTTAGATAGGCAAAATATCACACGACTACAATATATATATAATATCAACTATCTCACTTTAGTCTTTTACGAGACTTGAACTCGCAACCTTTTGATTGGAAACATAATAATCTCACAGATACCAATGACTTATTAGTGAGACAAACAAATATGAGACATAATTAAGGATAAAATTCGTCATGTAATAAGTGTTTCTTATGGGAATTAACTTTTTTGTGGTGTACATGTACATTAACGAAAATAGCATAGGGGCCAATCTAGAAAATATCACACAAGGATCAGCTTTGTAAAAGAAATCACACAAGGCCTAATTATGTAAACGATACACCACACAAGGACCAAGTATGTATAAACGTTTTGCATCAGGGATTAAAATCACACAGGACCAGTTCTGTAAAACAAATTTCGCACAAGGACCAATTTTGTAATAATAATTCGTACAAGAACCAATTTAACAGCCCGTACGAAAAAAATGGTTATTTTGGCTAAAAAATGCGTATTTGGTGAAAAATGGTTCCGCCCTTGGCGAATCAGGTTCCATACAATCCCGAAGAAGCATTTAATGACTTCTTAAATCAAGATTAAAGAGTATTTTTGACATTTTACCTTTAAATTAACCTATTGATGTTCACCTGCACGTCTTCAATGGTTCAAAGTATTCACAATGCCTATAATAAGTATTGACAAAGCCTATATTTCTCACTAGATGTGACAAAACAGGCTTGTCGAGTAACGGGTCAAAACAAGTCAGTGTTATCGTGTTTGGCGTCGGGTTGACCCACTCTTTTTAGTACTACTTAGTATATTTTGAACTCATTATATACTAGTACTTAAATCATTTATAAAGTTTTAAAGTAGTACTAATAAACCATTTGCGCGCAGTCCCAGGGTGGCTCCAACATCCTCCCTTTCTCATAATTGATTAATTGTCAACAGATTTCTGGCTCAGATAAGATCCAACACAGTGCATTCTAAACACTGAGTTTGATGAGTATTCTTTAGAGAATCTTATTCAATTTGTTGGTGCAGTTTTATCTTCCAACATTATTTGCTAGTTTAAATAGAACTATAAAAGTCCAATCTTAATAAATCATTTTAAGGCTTAAGATCTTAAGTCTTGATCAAATTTGTTTAGGTTTGCAATCTTAATAAATTAGAATCAAG
Source organism: Artemisia annua (assembly GCA_014162995.1). Taxonomy (NCBI): domain Eukaryota; kingdom Viridiplantae; phylum Streptophyta; class Magnoliopsida; order Asterales; family Asteraceae; genus Artemisia; species Artemisia annua. Next base: position 10,927 of record LBNU01011178.1, read on the forward strand.
TAATCCTACTGTCAAATGGTTTATACCCGGCTTATAAGCTCAACATAACAACAGTATCAAAATTATGGTCTTAAATTCTTTCACTCTTAAGCACAGCTTTATGATGAAAAGAAACTGCATTCATTTACCCAAACTAACCAAATAGTCGAAAATCCAACATATAAGAAATTTGAATTACGACATATTGTCTATAAACTGATGACGTGATTTAGTTCTAAAACATTCATACAAAAACAAAAAAGAAACAGAATCAAGTAACAGAATATACATTCCAGTAGTCTAGTTATGTACCTAAGCAATAAAAGAAGAAACAGAATCAAGTAACATGGTATCAAATGCTTATACCCCGAAAGAATCCATAACGACAGCAACACACTTTCATGCAACACAGCAACACGTTCTAATAAACCTGATTTGATAGATTTTGCCCTCCTATTCCAGCACCACCTCCATCCTCACCCGAGTCATCATCGTCATAATTTTTATCCATCTTAAGTTTTTTGCACACTTCTTCTAATTCGATATCTGAAAGGTTCAAAACATCAATTTCTTTTTCCTTTCCTTTGCGTTTTCGCTCAGCATTTGAACCCACATTTACACCGCGCTCTTTGGTTGGTCTCCCTCTCCCTCTTCCTCTTCCCCTACCTCTTTTCACAGCAGCTGCTTTTCGTTTGAATGCAACATCTACTTTTCTAACTTCTTTGGCTTTTTCTGGACTATACGATAACCCGACTACACTCCTTATTTGTTGCTTTCTCACTTTTCGTTTCATTGGTCTTTTTCCCTTGCCTTTTTCGTGATCGTTTTCCTCTTCATCACTAGTACTTGAACTACTATTTTCCTCTTCGGGTATTGGCTCTGATGGCGTATCTTCTTTCTTTTCGCTATCAGTATTAGTATTTGCTCTCACCTCTGCATGACTTCTTACTCGAAACGGACTAGTTTTGGATACCCGGGCCATTTTCTTTAACACTTTATTTACCCACGGACTATTGTTACGCCTTTGTAGTTATGATGTTCTTATCAAGATTCTAATACAAATGGAACAAGAAAGTTCCTGAAAAAGAACACCAAATAGAACAATAAGCAATTCAATTTTCGATATAAACTTGTTCTTTAGCTAACATATATAGAACTTGAATATACCAAAAGAAATTTAAAGAACATGTTACTAGATGAATTTTCTTATGATTTATAAAACATCATTTATACATAGTGACAAAAAATGCATATAAGATTGCATAATGGAGTTAAAAATCATCACAAACATGCTACTGGATGAATAATATATCCGAAGATACAATAAAACTACTGATTATATTGATACAAATCCAAGAACACCATCAAAACCAAATTATCCTATACGATATGCGACTCACAAACACACTATGCCATTATGTTGAACCGTAATCAAGATTTTGATATAACTTAACAAGACATACATAACTTCTCGAAACCCGTAAAGAAAATGATGCGACTAATTAAGAAATGTGATAAAGAGAAACGTAATCTTACCCATCGAGTCAGTGATGAATGAAGGGGTTGAAGATGGTAGTCAGTTACAAATAGCCGTCAAGAGATGATGATCCCACAAAGAGAATTGGTTTGTTATGAGAAGTTAAGTTCGTTATAAAGGCGGGACTTTTCATATTGTTTTACAGAACTGGTCCTCTGCAATCTTTTTTTTACTAAATTAGTCCTTGTGCAAAACTTTTTTTTTCCAAAACACAATAATATACAAAAAGAAAAATATAGGCAAACAAGGAAAAAAAAATATATTGTCTTTTTAAGCAAATCTATGCAAACTAAACGGTTATTTTTTTGCTTTCCTAAAAGTAATATTTACTACGGTGATAATTAGTAGTCATTTTACACTTATGCCTTCATTTTAATACAAACATGAAAAAAAGAAGAAGATACTTTTTTTAGATAGGCAAATTATCACACGACTACAATATATATAATAACAACTATCTCACTTTAGTCTTTTACGAGACTTGAACCCGCAACCTTTTGATTGGAAACATAATAATCGCATTGGACCAAAGACTTATTAGTGAGACAAACAAATATGAGACATAATTAAGGATAAAATTTGTCATGTAATAAGTGTTTCTTATGAGAATTAACTTTTTTGTGGTGTACATGTACATTAACGAAAATAGCATAGGGGTCAATCTAGAAAATATCACGCAAGGATCAGCTTTGTAAAAGAAATCACACAACGCCTAGTTATGTAAACGATATACCACACAAGGACCAAGTATGTGTAAACGTTTTGCATCAGGGATTAAAATCACACAGGACCAGTTCTGTAAAACAAATTTCGCACAAGGACCAATTTTGTAAAAATAATTCGTACAAGAACCAATTTCACAGCCCGTAGAAAAAAATGGTTATTTTGGCCGAAAAATGTGTATTTGGTGAACAATGGTTCCTAGAAAGAGTATTTTTGTCATTTTACCTTTAAATTAACCGATTGATGTTCACCTGCACGTCTTCAATGGTTCAAAGTATTCACAATGCCTATAATAAATATTGACAAAGCCTATATTTGTCACTAGATGTGACAAAACAGGCTAGTCGAGTAACGGGTCAAAATAAGTCCGGGTCAAAACAAGTCAGTGCTATCGTGTTTGACGTTAGGTTGACTCACTCTTTTTAGTACTACTTAGTGTATTTAGAACTCATTATATACTAGTACTTAAATCATTTATAAAGTTTTAAAGAAGTACTAATAAACCGTTTGCACCCAGTCCCAGGGTGGCTCCAACATCCTCTTTTTTTCATAATTGATTAATTGTCAACAGATTTCTGGCTCAGATAAGATCCAACACAGTGCATTCTAAACAGTGATTTTGATGAGTATTCTTTAAAGAATCTTATTCAATTTGTTGGTGCAGTTTTATCTTCCAACATTATTTGCTAGTTTAAATAGAACTATAAAAGTCCAATCTTAATAAATCATTTTAAGGCTTAAGATCTTAAGTCTTGATCAAACTTGTTTAGGTTTGCAATCTTAATAAATTAGAATCAAGTAATCCTAATGTCAAATGGTTTATAGTATCAACATAAAGTTTTTCACTCTTAAGCACACCTTTATGATGAAAAGAAACTGCATTCATTCACCCAAAGTAACTACATAGTCGAAAATCCAAGATATAAGAAATTTGAATTACGACATATTGTCTATCAGCTGATGACGTGATTTAGTTCTAAAACATTCATACAAAAACAAAAAGAAACATTGAGTTGATACAACTATAAACCTAACAACAAGAACGAACAACACTCTAAACAGAATTAACTGGCCTATTTCCTGGACTTGAACAAGTTGTTCGCTGTCCAGCAGCAGCTCCTGCTCCATCCTTATCTGTTTCATCATTGTGCTTTGTTCCCTTCCTAAACCTCTTACACACTTCCTCAGTATCTGTTTCCCAACCTCGGATATCATCACCAACGTCTGTTTTTTTCTCCTTTCCTTTGCGCTTTTGGCCAGCTTTTGTTAGAGCAACGTCCCCATCCACCCCTTTTGGTCCTCTTCTACCTTTTATTCATTTAAACTTTGAAGTAACTTCCATATCGACATCCATTCCTTTCAGCCCTCGGCTAGCTTTTGTTTGTTTGTGCTTCGTAGCAACATCTACATCCACCCCTTTTGGTTTTTGGCTACCTTTTGGTGGTGGTTTAGACTTTGAAGTAACTTTCACATCCGATCCTTTTGAAGTTGATCTTAGAGAATATGTAATTTTAACAACAGTTTCTGTCTTTTTACCGAGTTCTATTCCTTTAGCTTGTTGTGTTATGGAATCCACATCAGGCATTTTCACATCATCGGTTGTCGTCTGATTTTCCTCTTTCATCAGTTTTTACCCTTGGCCTTTTCCTTAGCCTCAGCCTTTTCAGTTCCTGAGTCCACATCAGACATTTTCACATCATCCGTTGTAGTTTGCTCCTCCGTTTGCATTGGNAATATGTAATTTTAACAACAGTTTCTGTCTTTTTACCGAGTTCTATTCCTTTAGCTTGTTGTGTTATGGAATCCACATCAGGCATTTTCACATCATCGGTTGTCGTCTGATTTTCCTCTTTCATCAGTTTTTACCCTTGGCCTTTTCCTTAGCCTCAGCCTTTTCAGTTCCTGAGTCCACATCAGACATTTTCACATCATCCGTTGTAGTTTGCTCCTCCGTTTGCATTGGTCTCTTACCCTTGTCCTTTTCCTTGTCCACAGCTTCAGCAGAGTCTGAATCAACATCAGGCATCTTCACATCATCTGTTGAGGCCTGCTTTTCAACATTCATTGGCTTCTTACCTTCTGCCTTTTCCTTAGCCACAGCTTCAGCACTTTCAGAATCCACATCAGACATTTTCACATCATCACTTGAGCCTGGTCCTTCCGCTTCCATCGGTCTCTTACCCTCAGCCTTTTCCTTGGCCTCAACTTCAGCATTTTTTGAATCAGATGACGCATCTTTCATTTCGTCATTGCTAGTATTTGCGTGAAAGTGTGTTGCTGTCATTGTTATGGGTTCTTTCCGGGTATAAGCATTTGATACACTGACTTGTTTAGACCCAGACTTATTTTGACCCGTTACTCGACTAGCCTGTTTTGTCACATCTAATGAGAAATATAGGCTTTGTCAATACTTATTATAGGGATTGTGAATACTTTGAACCATTGAAGACGTGCATGTGAACATCAATCGGTTAATTTAAAGGTAAAATGACAAAAATACTCTTTTTAGGAACCATTTTCGGGCCCAAATAACCATTTTTTTGTAGGGGCTGTGAAATTGGTTCCTGTACGAATTATTTTTACAAAATTGGTCCTTGTGCGAAATTTGTTTTACAGAACTGGTCCTGTGTGATTTTAATCCCTGATGCAAAACGTTTATACATACTTGGTCCTTGTGTGGTATATTGTTTACATAACTAGGCCTTGTGTGATTTCTTTTACAAAGCTGATCCTTGTGTGATATTTTCAAGATTGGCCCCTATGCTATTTTTGTTAATGTACATGCACACCACAAAAAAGTTAATTCCCATAAGAAACACTTATAACATGACAAATTTTATCCTTAATTATGTCTGATATTTGTTTGTCTCACTAATAAGTCTTTGGTCCAATGGTATCTGTGAGATTATTATGTTTCCAATCAAAAAGTTGCGGGTTCAAGTCTCGTAAATGACTAAAGTGAGATAGTTGTTATTATGTATATATATATTGTAGTCGTGTGATAGTTTACCTATCTAAAAAAGTATCTTCTTCTTTTTTTATGTTTGTGTTAAAATGAAGGCATAAGTGTAAAATGACTACTAATTATTACTGTAGTGAATATTACTTTTAGGAAAGCAAAATAATAATCATTTAGTTTGCATAGATTTGCTTAAAAAGACAATATATATTTTTTTTTTCTTGTTTGCCTATATTTTTCTTTTTGTACATTATTGTGTTTTGGAAAAAAAAAGTTTTGCACAAGGACTAATTTAGTAAAAAAAAGATTGCAGAGGACCAGTTCTGTAAAACAATATGAAAAGTCCCGCCTTTATAACGAACTTAACTTCTCATAACAAACCAATTCTCTTTGTGGGATCATCTCTTGACGATTCTTTGTAACGAGTACCATCTTCAGCCCCTTCATTCATCACTGACTCGACCGGTAAGATTAGGTTTCTCTTTATCATATTTCTTAATTAATCGCATCACTTTCTTTACGGGTTTCGAAAAGTTATATATGTCTCATTAAGTTATATCAAAATCTTGATCACGGTTCAACATAATGGCATAGTGTGTTTGTGAGTCGCATATCGTATAGGATAATTGTTTTTGATGGTGTTCTTTGATTTGTATCAATAAGAAAATTCATCTAGTAACATGTTCTTTTAATTTCTTTCGGAATATTCAAGTTCTATATATGTTAGCTAAAGAACAAGTTTATATCGAAAATTGAATTGCTTATTGTTCTATTTGGTGTTCTTTTTCAGGAACTTTCTTGTTCCATTTGTATTAGAATCTCGATAAGAGCATCGTAAGTGCAAAGGCGTAACAACAGTCTGTGGGTAAATAAAGTGTTAAAGAAAATGGCCCGGGTATCCAAAACTAGTCCGTTTCGAGTAAGAAGTCATGCAGAGGTGAGAGCAAATACTAATACTGACAGCGAAAAGAAAGAAGATATGCCATCAGAGCCAATACCCGAAGAGGAAAATAGTAGTTCAAGTACTAGTGATGAAGAGTGGAATAGTAGTTCAAGTACTAGTGATGAAGAGGAAAACGATCACAAAAAAGGCAAGGGAAAAAAGCCAATGAAAAGAAAAGTGAGAAAGCAACAAATAAGGAGTGTAATCGGGTTATCGTATAGTCCAGAAAAAGCCAAAGAAGTTAGGAAAGTAGACGTTGCATTCAAACGAAAAGCAGCTGCTGCGAAAAGAGGCAGGGGAAGAGGAAGAGGGAGAGGGAGACCAACCAAAGAGCGCGGTGTAAATGTGGGTTCAAATGCTGAGCGAAAACGCAAAGGAAAGGAAAAAGAAACTGATGTTTTGGATCTTTCAGATACCGAATTAGAAGTGTGCAAAAAACTTAAGATGGATAAAAATGATGATGATGACTCGGGTGAGGATGGAGGTGGTGCTGGAATAGGCGCGCAAAATCTATCAAATCAGGTTTATTAGAACGTGTTGCTGTGTTGTGTGAAAGTGTGTTGCTGTCGTTGTTATGGGTTCTTTCGGGGTATAAGCATTTGATACCATGTTACTTGATTCTGTTTCTTCTTTTATTGCTTAATTGTAGTAGGATATCCTGTAACGAATTTGCGGTCATTAGAAGGATATGTACTTAGATGTAGTGAAAATGGTTAGTTGTTCATAACAGGAGCTTAAGACATTTGTCAATAAAATGTTTGCCATTAACTAAGGTAAACTTCTTGAATACATGATCATACTAGATCAATGTTACTGGATGATACATATCCAATAATCCAAATGATGCTGCAAAATGTTGATCTTTAATATCTTGACATTGCGTTGACAACCTGATATCTACATGTAAGGCATACAAAGAAAAAATGACACTGCAATATTGAATGGTTGGTGGCTCTCAAGCTTGTTCTATGAAAAAGAATCCGACTTATATGACCCAAGTGTTTGGGGTATAACCATATTGAATGGTGATGGATACCCTTTTTAGCTATAAAACCCGGGGGTGGGGCGGGGGGGGGGGGGGGGGTGTTTTTTTTTTTTTAGTTAAGTGGTGTAAAAAGATATCTAGATTAGCCACTTATTCAATAGATTAGGGTTTTTGTTACATGTGAGCTAGTTTAGTTTTCAGATAGCTAATGATTTTTGTGCTTTCTTTTATCTGTAATCGCCTAATCGATATTAAAATGTTAAATATGCTTAAAAGCTCTTCTGGTAAAAAATAGGTTCCTACAGAATAAATTATGAGATATTTATAACTTTATACCCATTACATACTCCTTGTTTGGATACATAACAAGTTATAGTAATTAGTTTTAACTAAATCTTAAAGTTCTATAAGCTGTATTTGAATCCAGAATATTCACATTACACTATCATTTCCTGTATAAGTAAATCTACATTGTCCCATGAGCAATACCATAAGTGTACATTTATATTCTACAATGCATCTAACCACCTTCCAAAGCTAAAAACGTTTTAAAACTATTTATAGCTAAATCGTCAGTGAGACGCTGACCCATTTACTGCTGCTACATGCAATTTGTCCGCTGGTTGAATGACAAAATGATCAACGATTCGGACAGTATTTACAGGGTCTTGATGAAAAGCATTTGCCCTCCATTTGCTCGGGTACTTTCTATGGTGACTTGCCTGCTGGGGCTGTTTCACCTCGTTTTCCCACTCAGAATCTAGTTTCCATTCCTTTGGAACCTGCGAAAAAACCCAGTTAATGAAGCTCATTGGGTAATTAGGAGAGTCTCACAGATCTGGTAACGGGTAAAGTTAATGCAGGTTTGGTTGACCCAAATCGCTTTATATTCAAACTTCCAAAATTTTTTACATATTACTGGTTTTAGGGACCTAACTTTTGGTGGGTCTGGTTAGGGGTGGCAATTCGGGTCGGGTTCGGGTTGACGGGTTCGGGTTATCAGGTTGGCGGGTCAGAAAACCCCAACCCGAACCTGACCCATTTAAATCATCAGGTCAGTTATGTCAACCCTAACCTGTTTACACATAACCCGAACCTGACCTATTTAACCCGTATATATATACTTGGGTTGGCGGGTTAAATAGGTTACAAGGGTTGAATAGGTTAAACGGATTTCGGGTTGACCCGTTTAACCCGTTTTTATACAACATTTGCCACATTATACCAGTTAAACAGGTTAAACGGGTTTACGAGTCGACCTGTTTAACCCATTTAACCTGTATAATAAAATATAAATAATTTTTAATTTAATAAAAAAAATCTTAAACGGGTTGGCGGGTCGACCCACTTAATTTATTCCCAACCCGAACCTGACCTGTTTAATAAACAGGTTAGATGGGTCGACCCAAACCCGACCTAAAATCTATTTAACTCAACCCGAACCTGTTAATTTTCGTGTCGGTTTCAGGTCGAGTTTCGTGTCGGGTCAAAAATTGCCACCCCTAGTCTGGTTGACCCAAAAGTGGAAGCAAACAATGAAATGAGGAACCATTTCTGCAAATAGTATCGCTAAAAGGGATGTGTCAATAAATATTCCCCAAACCACAGGAACGATTCATACAATTTACTTCAATTTAATCTAAAATTAAGAGCTTTTCGACCCGTTTTGACCCGCTTCCAGTTTAGCAAGAAAAAACTAATTGTAATCGACCCACAAGTATGAAATGTCTCAAAATTGCTTTCCATAAAGAATGTCAAATGGCATACCTTGTCAACTGCTAAAGTAAAAACTTCAAGATCGCCATCCTCCTTGATGTGAAACCGCGTAAACGACTTATAATTAGCAATGCGTAGAGACGAGAAGGCTTCATCGAAGTGTAAGTGAAGCCAGTTGATACAAATATACAAATAGCTTCCAAATACAAGTGAAACCACAGGTGTTGAGAGAACCCAGAAATATAGAAACACAGAAGCATAGTATATGGCTGCACCTCCGCGTGAGAGTGAAACCATTCCGTTCTTGCAAATGTTGGTCCGTGTCACAGCCATTACCTGATCATTGAACCAAAATAATCATTTCACAAAACCAGAAAGCAAAATGAACGTTATCAAACTAGCCATATTACAAAAGGCATTTTACAATATGTCACAATTTTTATGCTTAAACTAAAATGACCACCAATTCGCAAGCTTATTTGCAAGCTATATGTATTCAGTCTTTTTTTTTTTTTTTTTTTTTTTTGGCAGAAGGCTTTTTGGAAAAATGAACTTTGCAAAATTTGACTTATTGCGGAGTTGACTCTTTTAAAAGTTTTACAGAATTTATTTTTCACATTTTGTAAAAACACAACTTTTTTTTAACGAGTTAAGAATCCGTTAGCAATGTGACTGTCTTCCTGAGTTTCCCGAAGAAAAAAAGGTATCTTAGAAAAAGAAAAATAAAAAGTTCAACAACCTCTGGAACATCAAAAGCCGACATGAGATATTTGATACAGGCTGGATAAAGGCCAAAAGTCCATTGCTCTATACGGGTCCGAAGACCTGTGGGGTCAGGAAAATGCTCAGATTCCACCGATCTATACCATTCATATAATGTGTGATAACCTGAAGTCGCTAAAAGGTTGTGTTGAACGCATAATTCTACACCTAGTTCCATTAGTAGCATAAGAATTAAAGCAGCAGAAAGGTGAGCGGAAACATGCAGAACCCCAATAACTACTTTTCTTTTCCGGGACACTTTGGAGGGTACAAACGCTATTGCAGCCACCAACAGTAACAAAGCACCAGCAGAAGATACGTAAGATTGCCCAAGCATGTACATAAATGCATCCCATACGGTGCTGAAAAAGTTCCTTACATGGCCCGTAAACGTATCATCCTTTTGTAAGATATGGCCAAGGTTGCACTGAAGAATAAAACGCAGCAAAATTTAACAGATACTCTCAATCTCTATAAACAATTAAGGGAAATTAAAATGGATCTAGTACCTGTGGGAACATTGAAAAGGTCAATACAAAGTAAATGAAGCCACCAATAATATCAAACTGCCAATTTTTCTTTCGGAACTTCAGGATATTACCAAGAGCAATCTGCATAGCACAATTTAGTAGACAAGAGGTGTCAGGCCTTCCGAATTGGAGTTAATAGTGGTTTAATTCTAACTTTCACAAATTTGGTGGTTTAACCAGTAAACATTTTTTGGCAATGTTTAATCCTTAAATTTTTTCTTCGCATTGTTTTTCTTCCCTTAACTTACTTATTCAATTATATGTACTTGTTACCTACAGCCAGCTTAATTGGTCATTTCTCAATAAGTTTCTATTTTTTTTCCCTCCATTTTTAGTTTTATAAATCTGAATTAAAAGATAAAAGTTAAAAGATGAAAACAGTACGAAATACATAAATATAAACATTGCCAAAAAAGAAAAAAAAAATGCTTTAGACCGTCAAATGGGTGAGTTTAAGGCTTAAAGCATTCAACCCTTAGATTTAATCAGCAGTAAATCATGTTTTATCAGATAGGTGCTTACCCTACTCGAATCTTCAATTTCAGGATAAGCAGCTTTCATTTCATAAGCTGTACCATATGCTTTATCGAAACCACTAAACACATGTGTAGGATGCAAAAAGGCCCCACCACAACCGTTGACAAGTAAATGTTGTATAGAGTCGGGATTTTCAGACTGAGCACGGGAATGACGCATGTAGTGATGCAAGTCGCCAGCCATTCTAAGTTTACACCTTCCTTTAAGATGATCTTTTACAAGGTGTGAAACGTTCTTTCCAGTAACATCATTCCAGTACCAATCTAAAATCCAATTCGGTTCGTGTGTCATGATGATTACAGAATCGTTCTCTTTAACCTGGAAAATAGAATAGATAATCTCATACTCATATCATTAAAAAAAAAGTGTGCTGGAATTTGCATTTTCTGTTGTTAGAAGTTGCAATAATAAAATAATCACTCATTCGCAAATGCTGACTACTTAAAGAAAATTGATATAAAAATGGCTAACAAAAACAATTTTAACTATCGTTACAAGTATTTAGCTAAAAAACTGTAAAGTAAGTTACTCCCAATACCGTCTTCCACGGGTTATGGGTCCCAATACCGTCTTCCACGGTGTACGGGGGAGATTGAGATGTAGACAGCCTTACCCCTACCTAAGGTAGAGAGGCTGCTTCCGGCTCTACTTAAAGGTAGAAAAGGACCTCCAGCCTTTTTTATAGGGAGTGAGGATCGAACCCTTGACCTCTAGGTTGAGAGGCAAGAGGGTCTTCCAACCGATCCAACCCTACTATGTTTAGCTAAAAAATATATACATATATATATAGAAAAATAACTGTGACAACTTAATTCTATAAGCTATAAAAAACTAGTTCTCTTTATAAATTTGACATTAATTGCTTCATTTGCTTGTATAATAAAATGCTTTTTACAAATCCAGTAAGCATCCTTTTCCTAACAGGTGTAGTAAAACATTAAGAGCTGTGGGTAAAAATATCCGAAACATAATAAAAAGGGGTAATAAGTAATTTCAGAAAATCATAACCATTATCATTTTCACGCATTAGGAACTGAATATCGACTTGGGGTAATAACAATGATACCATCAATTCCATAATGCACATCCCAACACCCTTGAAATAACATGCTGATTGCTGAATGTATTAAAAGATCAATACTAAGAATGGATTTACCTTTTCCTTGATCAATGCTGCAAAGAACTTGAACTGATAAACATCGATATCACAATGAAGAGCTAAATCAAGACCGAAAACCCACCATCCCTTCGGTAGTTGCAAAGCAAAGTAACTCTTCTTTTGAGGCATTAACCATCCACCCAACCAGCTCTTGTGACATACATACCTCATAAACGTTTGAAGTCCATCGAACCAATCTGTAATACAAGAAAACTTTAGAACTATAGACCTGAAACAAAAAGAGATCATAAAGTGTACGGGGCCAAAGATACCAACCATGGTTTCCCGGGATAAGAAAACATTGGGGGCCGTCATATTGTTTTAACTCAGACACACCAGATGGTAATTCGGGTTTATCCATGGCAATATGAACGTCTTTATACCATGATGGTGGTTGCAAAGCGTACTCGAACGGACGAAAGAAACGCTTTTCATAAGTGAATGCTGATGGATTGGGATACCTGATATAAGAATAAAATCATATAATGACAAAAGCGGACATTTTATTTAGTGAAACACACTATGGTGATGGGATGAAGGGTGGCTGTGAAACATACGCAAGATCACCACCAATAAGAAGGAGGTCTCCACGAGGCAATGATTGAATAGAATCATCATTGAAGGCATGAAGTGTGGGTTGAGCAAGAAGTCGAGCAACAGAGTATGAAGAGTTGCCACCATCACCCGTATCAGCCATGAAATCGAACCATAAATGATCTTTTTCACTAAGATGATCATATAGAAAATCCTCTTTTGCCCCTTCGTGAACTCTACTCATTGCTGCCTATCGAAGGAAACAAAATAAGATCAAAAGAAAGATAATTTAATTATCAACAATACATTAACAATCATTTTCTTGTATCGAGGAAGATCTTCCTATGTTATTTACAGCTTTACTTTGTAAAAATAAAGAGGCCCATTTTACAGTTTGTCAAGTAAAACGTAAATGAGTATATAGAAAGATTCTGAACCTGCATCATCCGCATATCAAATCTTCCAACAAATACAGTCACAGATACAAGAAGGTCAAACACGGTCTTAAATAAATCAGCTGATGTCCTGCAACAGACATACATAAACATAAGCATAAATACATAGGAAAGATACATGTATGTTCTGAGATTATACATATATAAAGAAAAAGAAAGAACACATACCCTGAATACCAAGGAACCATATCCAAAAAGTTAGGCTTCATCTGCTTGTTCTTCAATTTTTCAGTTTTTTCAACTGATGAAGGATGAGTAAGAGCCCACCTGGTTAATGCAAACATTAATTAGAAACCCCAAGTTTTCAGATTTCTTATCTAACCATAAAATAAGAAACAACCTGCTTACCCTGTTGACCTTTCCACCACATAATTAGCCATATAAAGACCTATAAATGTTGCCCATAACGAGTATATTGGAGAAATTTCATCTGATGACTCACACGGCCCACTGCAAGAAAACTGAAAGAAAAGATATGGAACACAAGTAAATTAAAAATTGCATCCTCAACATTGTAGCGAATAAAAATAAAAGCACAAGTCGTACTTCTCCATATAAAACCCATTTGGAAAGAAGTGGATAATCACCAGCCGACCCCACCGGAGCAAACCAAGATTTGCATATTTCATCTTTTAACTCGTACATTTTAAGAAATTTCTTCAACCATATACTTGGTTCACCCTTCTTCCAAAGTGAAAATAGACCCGAATCTCTTCTTCCTAATCGTTTTTCATTCAATGCGTGATTGCCACAGTGGCTATAAAACACACAGCATGCCACACTTAACACCTACACAAAATAACACACCGAAGATTGGCAAAATACTAGAAAACTAAAAGATAGAAACCCCTATATATATTGAATATAAAACACCTACCGCACAATTCTGAAGGATTGTCAAGATCTCTGGTCTCCTCCCTGCCACACGAGACACAAGACCAATGTACCAAAGGCCCAGAAAAATTAAGTGGAAGACAATTAGTACAAAAATTGATGAGATGTATATTGTTAGGAACAACGAAAGATTCATCCTCATATCCACTCCCATTGACTGAAAACTTGGAAGATGGTATACAGCCGCTACTAATATCCACCCTACATACCTGCATAAACGAAACATTCAGAATTTCGAAAGAAAAACAAAACCATGGTAAAACAGAAATCAGATTGATAAAAGTGACTTACCATCGACTAAAATTTGAGTAGCTTGGTTTAATTGTCTTTCCTACAAAAGGAGATGAAAAGAAGTAGAAAACCCCAAATAAGCATGCGTACATTGACCACCACTTGATGTTATTGTCTAACTTTTGGATGAGTGTATGCATGTTGTCTGATGAAATAAAAAACAGACAACCAATAACGACTGCAATGATTGCATGGCGGGAATGCTCGTGGGGATAAGGGTATGTATGAGTTAGAATTGTTCTAACTTTCTGCATGTTGATATCTAGTAGACCGCTATGCTCTCTATCCAAGCCCCCCATACTTGATCTTTGTATATAAAACGATAATTGTGGATTCACGATGCTTTCATATACTTGATGAGTATCTAATTCACTGTAGTGAGCAGCTCCAGGATCCTGTACAAGGTCCACCATGGTAAAATCAGATCAAACAATGAATTTTTGTGGGAAAATTACAAGGAGAGACAAAATTGATTGCAATTTAGTGAACAGACACATTTAGATAGTAGAACAGTGTGCCTTACTCCCAGCATATCACTCTTAGGGGGTGTTTGGGTGTGCATTTAAACTGATTATTCTAATTTGATGTTGCATAGCTGTATTAAAGTGTTAAGACTATAACTTTCTGATTATTTATGATCTAAATGAAGAGATACAGAGAAGATGGTAAGAAATTGCTATCACTAACTTTCAAAGTTCGTTGCCTTATCAACTGAATCTGATTGTTCAAGTCGCAATAACCACTAAATGCACATCCAAATGCTCTCTTAGTGACTTATAGACATAACAATTTTAGTGTATGGGGTAACCGAGTATGGTTAGGATATTCTAATTAATTACGGCAAAAAAAGACAGTAACATAGAATCAGATAAGCATATACCGTAAAAAAACTAATTTTATTTAGATAAAAGTTTTATTGCCCAACTATCACGAGTTTTATGTCCTTATGATTTTGGCTCTAATCATCAAAGGGGTGTTTGTTTCGGCTTATATAGCCGGCTTATGGCTTATTTGGTTTTGGGCTCATGTTTCATAAGCTCACTTTTTGTAGCCTATTTTGACACTTTTCGGCTTTTATAAGTTGTTGATGACATAATGAACTTATATAAGCCGGAAAATGTCGAAATAAGCCACAAAAAGTGAGCTTATGAAACATGAGCCCAAAACCAAATAAGCCAGCTTCCCCACAGAAAAGAAAGTAAAAAATAAAAAAAAAAAAAAAAAAATATAAATAATAAAATAAAAAAAAAAAAAAAAAAATCACCCTATTTGAAAACGCATATCTAAAATCATTTGATTTACGGGCATCAGTCAATTACATCAGCATCATGTTCCGCATCTGTCAACTAATCAATTACGCCACTTTCCTAATGTATCAAAGTTACACATTTCACCATTAAGAATATAGACTTAGGATCAAATGAGAAGAAACCTTAAAATGAGAATGATGAGAAATACCTATAAATACACATTAGAGATGCGTCGACTTGAATTTGATGCATCCATAATCTTTTAGATGCACCATAACATATTTTCTAGCTAAAAATTAGATGCATATACATATATTAGATGCATTTCATCAAGTTAGACGAATCCTATATAATTTTCGTCCTCTGCGGGCCAAATTTGTTGTTAGTACGACTATGCATCGTTTTCACTTCAAAATCATTTTCGAAACTAAGTGGAATGCATCTAAATGAATAGAGATGCATCTAATTCAAGTCGATGCATCTCAAATATGTGGTTATAGTTATTTCTCATTCTTCTCATTTTAAGTTTTCTTCTCACTGGATCCTTACTCTAAGAATATATACCAATTACACCAAAAGCTTCAAAATTTGAGCAAAATAACAATCAAACCATCATATTCAAAACATGCCCATTACACCTTTAATCACTATATATCAATTCCAATTAACCAATTATCACAATAAACACAAATGAATAACAAAAGTATAGCTAGATAAACATATATAATACCAAATTAAAACTACTGATCATATCATCAAGAACACCTTAATTACACTAAAAACCAAACAATTAGGCCTGTTAAACAAAACCCAGATCCAAAAACACAAAATTTAAGCAAAAAACAACCCAATTAGCAAAATCAAAACATACCCATTACACCTTTAATCATAATAAACACAAATGAATAAACAAAAAGTATAAAAGATAGAGATAGATAAAGTACCTTGATGAGTCACGAAATAAAGTGTTATTAGATATATAGCTATAGCCTATATATATACAAATATATAAAATTTGTGAAAGAGTATCAAAGAAAGAATGTCTGCTTAGAACAAATTTCAATACAATCGCATATTCTTTTTTTCTGTCTTGTGTTTTTTACTTTTTAGACAGAGAAAGTGTGAAATTATATTTTTCTAGAGAGAGAAAGGGTTTGAATTAAAAAATCCTATAATATATGTTTTGGTTTGCTTAGTCATGATGTTTTAGCTATTTTTTAACTATTTATAATACGTGTAAAAGACCAAAAAGATGATGATGAATGAATTTCACGTGTGATTTTCATGGAAGCTGCTCCGACCGTGTAATGGGATTTGAATTTTTACGAGGTCGGTGAACATGACACTTGCCTTATTTTCTTTCAAGGTAAATAACACCCTTGGTCCCCGAGGTTAGGGTAGATTGCGCGTTTGGTCTTCAGATCTAGGCGGCTCTAGTACCCAACGTGGTGTTTTTTCACTCACTCACGGTCCAAAACCTTAACTGACGTTAGGTTTCCTCGTTACTCATCTACGTGACTTACACACGATATCCATTTTGGTAATTACAACATTTGTATTTTTTTTTTCTCTCTCTCTCTCCTTATGCTACATCTCTAGTCCTCTATCATTTTACTTCTTCATTCCCGCCCACCCCACTCCTCAATTCTCTCAACTATCATCCTCTTTCTCTGACTAAAGTTTTCAAGTTTGTGGTGGATTTACAAAATCTATGTAATCATTTGTCAAGTATCAAGATAAACACAATGGTGTTAACATTGTGGAAGATGAGGAAAAAATAAGAAGCGAAATGACACAAGAGTTGAATGATGAATGCGAGAAGGTGTTTGGTAATAACTTGAAATCATATTGTTTTGAGTTATATTTTGTATAACCCTATTGTTATTACTAGTTTGTTTGTCGATTTATTAGGTCAATTTGTTAATTTTATTTTATTTTATTTTTTTGGTTTTGAGAGTATGCACCACATATGTTTAGCATATGCATACACAATGGTGGAAGCTTTAGAAGGTTTCTAGGAAGAGAATAAGTTGGAGGTAAAGAAGCCATTTTTGATATGGTTGATATAGATGTTTTTCTGGTGCATAAGTTAGATAAGATGGTAATTAAGTTATGTTACCTGGTGAGAATGAGCCTCTGTTTTATCACTATTTAAGACCAATAAGCAATTTAGATATTGGCTTGTTTGCATTGGAAATTGACGATGATGTCCGCATGTTTGCTACCCTTATTTTGAGTTTCAAATTAATAGAGGTCTATATAGAGAATGGTTATACCAAACTAAATTGTTACCTAATGCCATAAACACAAATGAAGGTAACAATAGAATAGTATGAGGAAGATATAGGCAATGAAGCCACTACTAGTGCATTTAAGAATAAAACATATGGTGAAATATTGTTGTTAGAATGGCATGATAGTATTACACCTAGTAAGGGAAGTGAAGCTAGTGACTCTGTTACACCTGAGTCTATACCTCAAGGTATGTTTATCTAACCTTGCAGGAAAACTATGATCACCTTTACACAACTGAGTAATTTAGAAGCGGGTGGCAAATAAGTCCATGATCTTCTAGAAATAAAGTCATAATTTGGTAGTATAAACCTCACATTTCACTCTGTGGAACCAAGCGTTAATGATGTCATAGACAATGTGATTAGGTGTTGATAGTGTATAGGGCCTTCAGCCCAATAAGCTAAGGTCCACACACTCGAACTAAGCCCAACAACGGCTACAACTCGTCATGTCACGCCCTGGAAAACGGACTCCCAGGAAAGGTTCCTACACATGAGAAACACTTTCCAGGAAACGACAGTCCTGGGTAGCTTTCCCAGGACCGTTGCAACTGTTAGGCACATGTCGCTACCTTTTTCGCTATGAGGTAGAGTTGCAATCATGCGCGGATTTTTCCATGCATCTAGTGAGGCCAAAGGAAGCACGCCATGTGTCGTCCTTTGTCTCCATCATCGAATGTCTACCGCGTGGACCATCCTAGAAACCAGGATGAACTCCCAGGCAGGGTGCAAAACCCTCGGGCCATCCCTATAAATAAAAGGCTCATTTCTACAAATGAGCCAACTTAACTACACTATACAGACACCGAGTGGATTCTCACAATCCACTCCGGCTACTCCAATAAGTGTTACCACAACTCGTAACTCCGGTACACCTCGAGGTCCTTACCGACCGAGTGAAACCAAATCGGATAGTTGCCTCAACCCTCCAATACGTCACATACGTAAACATGGCACCATCCATGCTATACGTAACAATATAACCACAATACCACCCCTCCGATTCATCAGAAAATTTTTCCGATTAAACGGAAAGTTTTTCTGGCCACCAGGAAAACCTTATTCGTCGAAAACTCACACAGTTTTCGACAAGAAAACACACAAAAACCTCCTCAAAACAAAAAAAACTTGCACTTCGTCACTGGAAAATACCAGATCTAAAACATAATTAGTTGCAAAACACACAAACTCCATAATTTCACATCAACAAAAACTCGACTCCAAACTTCATTTAACATAGATGATGTCATAAATTCCACCACCACCACCTCTGCCCAATGTAACTGGTCCTGAGGACATAACTTACACGGACGAAGGACGTGAAATGTTAACACAAAACAATCACAAGATCACATCTCAACCAACTTTGATGAACATAACATGATTACCCGATAGTCCACCACCAAACACCATCAACATTTCCGGATAAAATGATAATTTCATCACACCACACACAATAAGAGACTTTGTAAAGTTGTCCATCACGGAAGATGAGATTCAGACTATGATTAAATAACCACTTGCTCCTCCTCATGTTGATCATCATCATGATACGTGCATATGTTGTCAATTCTAATTCAAGGTAGAGGAGGAAGTGTATGTGCTCAGCAATGAGGTGCATGAGATTCATGAAGCCATCAACACCAATATCATGATGTTGACTTCAGTCGTCGAAAACATCGCTAGGCACATCCTCCACAGCTATCCACAGTGAATGGCATTGTCATCTGCTTCAACGAGTTTCTTTTCAACTTAAGTCAAGTCGTTTCTGTCTGGAGACGGGTAAAAGGTGGTAGTAAGGGGTGTAAGATTTAGATCACCAG
This sequence comes from Artemisia annua, assembly GCA_014162995.1. Taxonomy (NCBI): domain Eukaryota; kingdom Viridiplantae; phylum Streptophyta; class Magnoliopsida; order Asterales; family Asteraceae; genus Artemisia; species Artemisia annua. The sequence goes on from LBNU01011178.1 coordinate 30,298, forward strand.
GGTATTCAATTTCTCGGAATTGATAGGGACCTTTCAAAATGGAATTAACCATTATGGCACCTTGTAGTTTGCTCTTGAGATAACGAATCATATGACTCGACCACTAAATGTATCTACCCTTAGCCAACATTGGAGGCCGGCTATCGAAACTCGCAGCATAAATGTCTTGTTGAGTAGCTATTGTTGATGTGTGAAGATCTGATTTCGGATCAGTGATTTGATATGGGTTGGTGATTAATTAAGTAAAAATTCTCGGTATTGGAAAAGTTCTCGGCGTTGAAAAATTTCTTGGCATTGACTTTTGGACCAAAAATTTCTCGGTGTTTTGACTTAAGAAGTTCTTGGTGATTACTTTTTCAAGTTGTTAAGTTCTTGGTTACAAAAAGTGTAGTTTTCTCGGTGATTCACACAGTTCTCGGTGTTTTGTTATCGGTGTATTATAAATTAAAGTACTCGGTGTTATGATAAAAAGTTCTCGGTGATTCAAGTTGTTAGGTTGCTTTTCTATAAAGTCAATATTTCTCGGTGAAACTTCCAATTTTCTCGCTGTTTTGTTCTTGATTTCTTACTAAACACAAGTTGTAGGTGTGATATGAAGTTCTCGGTGTTGACCTTTTCTAGGTGTTAGGGTCCTTGCCTAAAAAAGTCAAAATTTCTTGGTGATTTCCCAAATAGTTCTCGGTGTCATGTAAGATTATAAATGACATATAAACTACCAACTAAAAAGTTCTCGGTGGTCCTAAAATTCCCAGTGAAAGTTCTAGGAGAAAAGTTCTATAAGTGCCATGTCATGAGATAATGGAGGTCTAACTTTACCAAAAAAATTTCTAGGTGCCACGTCACTACCTACTAAATATGAATCTACCAAGTAAATTTAAAAATACCGAGTAAATTTAAAGCTAAAAGTTACCGAATAAAATCCAACCATAACTTTCTACACTAAATCATCCATAACTGCTTTTCTAGGTTGGTTTTTTTCTTTGTTTTTTTATTTTATTATTTTTTTTTCAAATTTTCTTTGATGGATCTTTATATTATCACTTACACCAACATAAAAATTTAAACTTTAACAAATCTACCCGTAAAAACTAGATTTTGATCCTTAGAAAGTTCTCAGTCCTAACTATAGTTGCGTTTTCGAATCTAAAACCTATCCAAACACTATCTAAACTACCAAATCAACCCAATATCATCACGTGGCTCTGATACCAATTGTAGGATCCCATTTGGTATCAAAGCTCACACATGAAATGGCTTAGATTTTATAGTGAAGGTCACATTTCTAGAGAGAAAAAAAAATATGAGAGAATGTGTAGAGCATATACCAAATACACACACTACTAGGTGTGATATCATAAGCACACATGAACTCCCCCTCCTAACACACTAGGAGGGGGTATATCTATCTATCGTGGGCCTTAGTGTGCTTACGTGCCTCCAAGAAACGGTCTAAGCCCAATGGGTTCTCGGTGTTGATTATGGTATAATGTTTTGGACTATCTAGCTTTTCCTATTACATGTCATACATATTTCTAGCTAACACAAGGTTCGATATTAGGAATGACCAACACTTTACGACTTAACAATTTTAAATTAAAAAAGATATCATTTATAAATATATCAATTAATAACTGCATCCCGGAAAAAAAATCACTGCATGCAATTATAACTTTGGTGTCTGTAATTATGTCGTTCATCATGTTGGCTTCCATTAACACGGATAGCATCTTAGAATCTTTATTGTTTTGGGGGTCCAAGTTCATAGATGATTTATGGGTGCCCCGATCGATTTGAGGAGAGATAACTGATTTAGGGTTTTTGTTTTGGTGAGCTATAGAGAGTGACCGAGTTGGTTAGTGGAAATTTGGTGGGAAACCACTGAATAAAATAGGGGCACCATTTTTCTTTATTATTATTTTTTAATTATTTTTATCATAAACAATAGATAGCGGGACTTTTTAATCTAATTGCTTATGAACAATAACAATGTGACGGGATTAGGAATAGTAATCGCTGCTACAGTAACTCTTCTCATATTTTCCCCCAGATGTTATATTTATATAATATAATGTGATTGTGTATAATTTAAATGTATTTTGTTACATATAAACAGGGCAGAGCCACCCCTAATCAAACCTACTCCCCTCAATAGCTATGTAAACTTCAAACCGTTTTTCTATAAGTTTTTTACATTCGGCCCCCTTATTCTATAGACATGTCTACAAAATTCGTAAATGAATAACTTAAACAATAAAAGACAAAACTATAGAATAATTTTTGAAACAAAATTTATCATTATGAGGGCCTCACTTAACTAAATATCCTTGTTCCCGCCATCTAATTGAGGGAATCGACTTATTGTGGATGAATATTTATATTGGAGTTTGATGTACTATATAAGCAGTAGCACTAACTTTATTTTTAAACTTAATTATGAAGATTTGTTGAGAAAACTGGACAGAGGAAAACTTACACTACCGAAAAGGAGCTTATGTTGTTGGACTAAAAGAAAAGGAAAAGGCAGATTTTAATGAATTAATATAACTAATTTTTTGCAGGTTCATGATTTTTAGCTTTTTGTGATTTACATTGATTATCATGAATGCAACAATCAAAAGATAAAAACATCAAAGGTATGTTGAGTTTAGTTTCATCTTTATTGGCTGCTTTTTTCGTTGGTGTGATACTTCATACCAGGTACACGATGTAAGTCTTGACCATTAGAGAATAAACAATTGTTGTTTCATTTGCAAGTTGAAACAACATAAATCAACTGCAGTGTGTGTTTTTTTCTTTATAGGCTACTGATATGACCCACTATCTTGAAAGTTAACCCACAATCTTGAAATTGTAAGTCAAACATTTTTATTGCAATATCCAAGACTTTAAAACTTCTATCGTTTTTTCATGTAGCTATTCTTGATTGTTGCATTTTGTAGTAATTCCTTCCGTTGTTTTGTAGGAAAAATGCATGATTAGATTGGCTTATGTGGTCTTAAATAGCTAAGCTAAGGTACAAACCAAAACACTTTTTTTTAACAACAGCTTATGTTGATAATATTTTCTTAAAATGCTACAGCATAAATCTTTTGGTCAAAATATTTATAGAGATGTCACTCCTCACAAGGATTAAGTAAGGTTCAGAATTAGCCTTATTTGGGATGATGCAAAATGCGTTAAAAACATTTTTTTTAAATGATGATTGAAACTATGAGTTGCAAACAAGTAAAATGTGCAACTAGGTGCTTCCATTCTTAATTTGTGATGTGAATGTGCAAGTCAGGATTCACCATTAGAGTTATGTAAACCATGTAGTGTTATTTAATGAAGAATGGAATAATCAAACGCGCATGTCCTTATTTATTGCCTTATTTATTGCCAAGCCTTCTCGATATTTTGATTGATCATTTCTATACCGGACAAGCTAATCTATAAGATCGTTTTTTGGTTGATATTCAAGTTCAAGTAGGTGGGTTACCAAATATGCGTCTGAGAGGAAGTTAGGTACCATGGGAATATCAAATGTTTGACATGCTTTGCTTATATATGGTGCATTCTTGATTACGAGGGTAATCAGAGAGTATTTAAAATCTAAACACTTCAATAAGAATATCAAATCATTTTACAGGCTTTGCTCACGGTGCATTCTTGATTACATTGGTGACATTTATAATCAGGTACTTATAGGAGAACAAGTCTTCTATATAGAATTTTGTCAAATCTCTATATATTTTGTAGTTGTGTTGGGTCACTGAATTCCCAAACTCTCCGATTCTAGGATTTGAACATAAAATAACCTAAGTGTTTGTCAACCTTCAACGAAATCAAGTCACTGAGTGAACAGTCACTCAGTGAGTCATCTTCAGGATGCTTGGGACAAGCTTAAGAAGAAAAGCTTTCCATTCAGTGAGGCGGATTCTTAGTGAGTGGCACCTAAGCCAAAGAAGAAGGTGATGGATTCAGTGAGTGATGACAATAGCTCACTGAATCCCAAGTTACTCCTCACTGAAGCAACAAAAGCTAAAGACTGAAGAATAAAGACATGAAGCCTGAAGAATGGGCGGGACAAGGCGGGAAACGTTTGAAATTACAAAGAGTGTCAGTATCCTTGTAAAGTCAAACTTTCCCTGAATGGCTTGGGTTCAGGATGGTGTCATATCTGAACCTCATAAAGTAGTATTGTCCTATACCCAAAATAGACTTATGTAACAAAGACAAAATACGTAAGTATTTTGTCTCAACTAGGCTGATGTAATCTTTGTCTTTTTCACAACGGTTGTAATATACTTGTGTATAAATAGGAGTCATAAGAGAGAGTAAAGGTTGCGGAGTTTGTGCACTTAATGCTTAGACATTCACAAACTAATCTTTACTCTCTCCAAATAGCAACCATCCCTAAGATAGCTTAGTGGGTCTTTTGTTGCTACTTAAGCATAGCTTAAGTTTAGTGAGGAGTAACACCATACCATACTTGTCATTTCAATCCCAAGTGTTGTTCCGCAAACACTTGGGTATAATTCTTTTGATTAATTTCTAATAAAGAGTTAAACGTTGAAAAACATTATTTCTTATCTTTTACGTTTTTATCATTAAGTTATTAATCATTGCATCATTAGTCCATGAAACTTGGTTAGATTAACTTTGTAGTTAACCATTAACCAAGTGAAAGGGACCAACAAGTGGTACAGAGCCTCTGGTTTATAAAACTTTCAAAACAACAGAGTGCTCAAAAGTTTTTCAAATCAAGATCCTACCATGGCTGATAATGATGTACCCCAACTAGTCGATAAAAAGGGAGGAAGCTATAATGCTACAGCTCCCCGACTTGAAGTTGGAAAATTCAACAAGTGGAAAAAGCGCATGCTTTGCTACTTGACTGGGATGGAACCTTATTATATCACACTTATTAATGAGGGTCCATATGTCCCTAAAACTGCTGAAGGTTTAGTTAAACCTGAAGCTCAGTGGACCTCTGATGAGAGAAGGGTGGTAAATCAAGACCAACGCCTGAAAAGCATCATTATATCTTGTCTCCCTGACGATATAATGGAATCAGTCATCAATTGTTCAACTGCAAAGCAGACTTGGACTGACTTGGTTCATAGCTATGAAGGTCCCTCAGATACCAAGGAAAACAGGATCATGGACCTGAAACTTGAGTACAACACTTTCAGGGCCAAAGACTCTGAAAGTCTCTCAGAGACCTATACCCATTACAAAACCCTTCTGAATGAATTGACCAATGATGGTGTCACCCTGTCTAAGCATGAAATCAACGTTGGCTTTGTCAACTGTCTCCCTGAGAAGTGGTTAAACTTCTCTCAGGGTCTAAGAAAGGCCAACCATCTTCAAAATCTTGAGCTTGCTGAGATTTATGGAAAATTTCTCTATAAGGATAACTTAATCTCTAGGAGATACCCTAAAGCTCAAGAAGTCAAGAAGACCCTTACCAGTTCACCCATATCGACTGCTTTCTATTCTAATGGTATTGTGCAGGATTTCCAAGAAAACTCGGATGATGAGGCTGATGAGAGGAGCAGTGAGGAGTACTTAAATGATTTACAAATTGAATTTCAAGAAAGGGCACTCCTTGCAAACTCAAAATGTTTTATTAGTAGAAACAAAACTATTTCAAAAGCTAAAGCAAATGAAAACACCGAGTGTTTTAAATGTGGCAAAAAGGGTCACTTTGCAAAAGAATATTTCTCAAAAACAATCTCAGAACCCTCATACAAGTTTTCAGGAAACAATTCCTCAGGAACAAAGTTTCAACCAAAAATGTTTCAGTCTCTTCAATACTTTCAAAACAATACTGAGAATAGTTCTCAAAAGGATTTTGAAGCTAAGTATAGAAAGGCAAAGGCAAAGCTTGCACTTCTTGAGGTAGCTCCTTCAATTCCTCAGTCACCTCAGGCCCCTAAATCCACTCAAGGGAAAAACAAAGGGCTAGTTGCTGAAACTTATGACTGGTATGAGGAAGAAGTGTCCTCAGAAGAGGAAGAGGTTCATGTCAGTGCACTGATGGCACTTTCAAAAGACAACAAGCTTGCAGTGGGCAAAAGCAGTGCCAGAAATGGTGAATGGGTCAACATCACCATGAGGAAGGTAAATATCTTACTTTCTATGGATGATGAATCTGATTGGCAATCTTATTTGAATTATATCAATGTTGATCTTAAGTATGTTGAAGAGCAGATATTGAACTTGTTTTCTAAATATAACAAACTTGTTTATGAATTAAGCATGTGTAGAGATGAACTTCTTGCTTTAAAACAATCTAAACTTGAAAATGTCACACTTCAAATTCAAAACTCTGAGTTAGTGAAACAAAATCATGCTCTTCAAGAAGAATTTAAGAAAGAAATGGATGTCATTAAAAGCTGGACCAAGAAAAATCCTAGAGTTTATGAAACAGTCAGTCTCATTCCTAGTACCAAAAGGAAAGTATTAGGTGAGGATCAACTCACTGAATCATCTAGTGAGACCCTTAAAGAAAGGCATTTCTTACCAGCTGGCACATCCTTTGAAAAAGAGATGCATCCAACGTCAAAAGACTGGGTTGAAAGACTCAGTCCTGATGGCAAAATGCCAAATTTTGACACTGGAAAGATCTTGATACCTGAAAGTCAGGCCATTAAGGAGTTACTCGGAGTCACTGACGAACCCAGCAGTGCTGAGGATGTCACTGAATCTGAAACAGTACCCCAAACTCCTTTACCACCTTTGAAAGTCCTTCAGGGAGCCGAACCTTGTTCTGACATAGGACCTCTTTTCTACTCTCAACACTCTCCCAAGGAGAGGGTGGGATTAGGCACAACGATCCTGAAAAGGCCCAACTCTGAACAAAATAATGCAAGTCCAGCTCCCACTGAAGTCCTTACACCACTCACCTCCACTGAGGTTAAACCCAACAACACTGACTCTAAGGTTGATCAGTTAACTGAACTTGTTAGGAAGCTGAGTGAGAAATTGGAATCCAGTGGAAAACAACCAGCCACTAAAAAGGAACTAGCTCCAGCTTCCTCAAGTACATCCAGACCTAAGTCCACTAAGAAATCACTGAAGAAATGTGAACTATGCAGTTATACAAATCATACTACTGATAATTGCTATAGAATCCTATTCTGCATGATCTGCAAACTTGAAGATCATAGGACTTCTGATCACATTTCCTATGTCACTCAAGCAAACTACAAAGCTCAGGCTCATAAGTATGCTTCACCATCAAAACAATCCCTGAAACCAGGCTAAGCCTTTCAAACCATGCACAGACTGTGGATTCAATGACCATCACCCGGTTGATTGTCTCATGTATCCATGTTGTGACATTTGTGGTGACCCTTCCCATGATACATCAAGGTATCCTCCTAATGAATATCATCCTGAGTCTAGTCCCTCCACTCAATATCAAGCTGATGCTGACTTCTCATACTATATCATTCCTCACAACCTCCCTCAACCAACCATCAGTGAGTTTGTTGAAGCTCAACAAGTTCCAAATGAGATAACTCATACTGAACCAGATGTTCAGGAACCTGTTGAAAACAACATCCAATTTGAACTCACTGAAAACCAAGTTCCTGAGGAACCTCAGGCACCTATTCTTGAACCCACACCACCTATGAATCAGGCATCAACTAGCTCAAACTCCTATCCCAGACCTCAGGATAGATGGTCTAGACATCAACACATTGAGCTAGTTAACATCATTGGTGAACCTATCTTTGAGGGTATGCTCACTAGAAGGATGGCTGCCAAACTCACTGCAGCCTCAGCCAATGAATGCCTGTATGTTCCGAAGTATAGGTGGTAACTTAGGTTCTGACATTTTCTTCGGTAGAAACATCCAAGTTGGGTTCAGGCCATGCATGATGAACTTGAACAATTTGATAAGAATGATGTCATGACCTTAGTCGAATGTCCTCAGGGTGTTATTGTCATTGGCATGAAGTGGGTATTCAAAAACAAGACCGATGAAAATGGCATTGTTGTTAAGAATAAGGCAAGGCTTGTTGCCAAAGGCTATAATCAACAGGAAGGCATTGACTACGAAGAAACGTTTGCCCCTGTTGCTAGAATGGAAGCCATCAGGATTTTCCTTACCTATGCCACTTACATGAACTTCAAGGTCTACCAAATGGATGTTAAGAGTGCATTCCTGAATGGTAAACTCAAATAGGAAGTTTATGTTCAACCCCCTGGATTTGAAAGTTATGAGTTCCCTAACCACGTCTGCAAGCTTGACAAAGCTCTTTATGCACTGAAGCAAGCTCCCAGGGCATGGTATGAAACTCTCTCAGCCTTCTTGATCCAGAAAAAATTTGTCAGAGGAAAGATAGACAACACTCTGTTTATCTACAGGACAAAGGAAGATGTGATTTTGGTCCAAGTATATGTGGATGATATCATCTTTGGCTCAACAAGTTATAAACTTTGTAAACAGTTTGAGAAACTGATGCGCGGGATTGCGACCACGCACTAGGGTTTTACCTCTCAAGGAATCTTGAGAAGCTTGTAATCCCCACCAGGCAGTGTACCTGACCGATGTAGTATAGTGTAGTGGTAAGTACCGGGGGATTGATCGTTCTCTGCGGGAATAGTGTCGTTAGGATTGAAAAGCTACTCTAATAGGTCTAGGGGTGAGGGAAGATTCTTTTTGTATTTTTATATTTTTAGGAAAGCAAGTAAAAATCTCGGGTTTGAAGGAGTGGGCGGAATTAGTTGCTAGTCAACTAACCCAAATAACTACTTGATGACCCTTCCCATGATACATCAGGACATGACAAAGTCATTAAGGCTAGAAGAGGACTGACAACAAATGTCTCTCAGTCATCTGAGTCCTCCTCAAGCATCAAATGCAATGTATGTGAAAGCACTTTTCACTCCTCCACTGATCATGAGTCTTAGAAAGTTTAAGAAGTCCTTAAGGCCCAAACCCGCTAAGAAGTGGGTCAATAGAAAGAACTAATTCAGTTTACTATTTGTGTAGAAACACGCCAGGGAGCCTGTGTGGCATCTAGATAGTGGATGCTCAAGAAGCATGACTGGAGTGAAGCAGTATCTGCATAAATACATAGAAGAACCAGGGCCTAAGGTAGTATTTGGTGATAACTCATCAGCTCCCACTGAAGGTTATGGTTCAGTAAACTGCAATGGTATAGTCTTTACAAGGATAGCTTATGTAAATGGGCTCAAGTACAATCTTATCAGTGTTAGCTAACTATGTGATGTAAAATACATAGTTCAGTTTGATGATAAGAGAGGAACAATCTTCAATGCCAACAAAGAAGTTATGTTGATTGCTCCAAGAAGAGATGATGTTTATGTCCTGGACATGTCAACACTCATGATGCGTGGTTTTGTGACCTTACAACAGGTTTTACCTCTCGAGGGATCTCAAGAGGCTTACAACCCCACCAGGCAGTGTACCTGACCGATGTAGTATAG
>LBNU01011178.1:44361-74055 GCA_014162995.1 Artemisia annua
GTTTCATTAGATCTAAGCAAACACTAGAGAATTTAGCTACACATGTTAATTAAAAGACAAGCAAAAGAGATAATCAACCAACACATAGACATATTGATTGAATTAAAGTGAAGACTTATCTTTAATTAAGCATGAGGGTTCCAAGGGTTGGAAACCCTAAAAAGTACAGAAAATTCGTCTTTAGGGTTTGCCCTAAAAGTTCTCCACAAAGTTCCACACTAATGAATGAAAATTAGAAAACTATATATAGATTTTACACTCTGACGGCGTCAGGTTATAAGGGCTGACGCCGTCAGCTCGCCGCCATTAGGTTTCTCGGATGGCCTAGATCCACTTCTGACGCCGTCACCTTATAAAACCTTCTGGGCCGTCACTCTTTAACTTATAACCTGACGGCCTACTTTTCCTAACACCTGACGGCGTCAGGTGTTAATTCCAAAATTTCCTCTGGCCCGTCATTTGAAAATTGGATTCCACTCTTTTGTCAAGGCTTTCTGACGGCGTCACCTTGTGACTTCTGACGCCGTCAGGTTGTAAATTCACCATCTTTTGAGACTTTGTCGTTTTCTTTACTTTTATGCTCCAAAAACGTCCGAATATGCATGTTTTCCAGAATTTCTCTCAAAAGTACCTAAAATGACAAAAGGAACGATTTAGGGCAATATTTGATCACATTTATACGAATTAGGGCTTAAATGACCTCCTAAAAGCATAACACTTTTCGTCTCATCATGTCTCAATCAAATAATAAACCTTAGTTGGCGTTCCCATAACGACCAACTCCCTTGCAATCCACAAATAATACAACAAGTGGTAGTGATATTTCTACTAGTACATAACTTTACATTGTTGGTTTAAAACACATACCAACTTCTTCTTTCTTTTTCTTTTCTATTTTTCAATTTTTTTAAACTCAAATACTAAATGGTGTAAAATTTCACCACATCACTATGACAATAAATATGGATAATTTTTTTCCATACTTTTCATAACTTCAGATATAAAAATAATAGTGATAGTAGTAAACACACGAAAAATAAAAATAACTACTATTACATTCCCATTGCATTGTGCAATTTCTGATCTAACCAAAGATGAGAAATAGGCACACGAACACAAGAAATACACACTTTACACAAGTAACTAACCACATACTTAAATCCACAGGGTAGGCTAAGGTGTAAGAGTGTAACAAAATAATTGGTATAAGAAACGAAAGGAATGTCTCTGAGAGTTTTTTTTAGGGGTATCTTACTCTAACAATGATAGTAACAAAAGGGTTTATAAGGGGGTTAACTAACCAGTGTAGTTAATTAATAACACATAACATATAAAGGCGTTTAGGTGTAATCCTAGAAATTTACCAAGTTAGACAAGTCATTCCAGTTATATCTATAATACTCATTATGGTGGTCTCGAATAGTGAACAAGCCAAGTTCTAAAGTTTTCTACATGTCACCACTGCACTCATATTTTTGTGAAATTTGGGTAAAATATTGGGAAACGGATAAGGCTTAATTCTCACAATATGAAAATAAGGGTTATGTGTGCGATTATGCAACTTAGATTTAACAAGAACATGCAAGAAAAATTTTAAATTTAAGCATATTAAGTACATATTAATGCATGTTTTGAAAAATAAGGACATGTAACGTTCTAATTCTCCATCCCCTCACTTAAGATAAACAACATCCTCATTGTATAAAATGAAACTAAAAATAGAAAATAGAAAGAATTAGAATGGAAAAATCCCCTGAGATTTGCTCGATATGATCCATCATTATGCGTTTGTGAGCAACTTTTTTATTTTCTGTGTGTGTAAGGGCGTCTGAATTCCCGCATGGCTACAACACACAAAATATACATAATGTATGTAAACCAACACTTCCTTGTAAACAACCTGTGTTAATTTATGAAAATCACAGCTAGTGTATATCTTGTTAATCGATGGTTAGTAAAAACAAAACTAAAAATTAAAAATAAAAACTGGAAATTTCATCAGGTCAGTCGATACGCCGCCACCATGGGATGGGATGCGTCGTATTGAGCCTGGAATAAAATACGAGTCAGAAATTTGATACATGGCACCCTTAAACTTGGATGCGCCTCATAGAAACAACTGACAGAATGTTTGAAGTGCAAAAAATAAAATAAAATGCAGAAAAATAAAAGGATAGATATGACCTGTACAATCGATACGCCGTATCCTTTTTATGGGATGCACCGCATCGACGTCCAGGTCTGACAAACTCTATGACAGAAAACAGTAAATAAATCCGGGTTGTCTCCTGGTAAGCACTTCTCTTTATTCCCTCACTTTTAGCTCTACTTTGTATCATTGTATATGTCAGAAGCATTACGCTCCCTTAACCTTGACCCAGTCATTTCGATCACATCTTGATTATATTGGATTCCCATGTTGTTTTTCTTTAGGGTCTGCAGAAGTAAAGTTCTATCCCTCATGGGTAGTGATGATAGAACAATAGATGGGAAATGTTTTTTTATCACGCAGGCATAAATATTCCAAGTGGGGTGGTAGTTCTACAAATTTTTCATTGGCATCCAAAATTTTCCTAACATTTTTCTTAAATTTGTTGATAACTACACAATCATCCAACTCGTCGTCAGAATCCTCAATAGTACTGTTCCGAAGCTCAATTGGCTCATTGAGATCAATCAGTTCTTCAAGGTCTTCATGATTTGGGTTAAGTGATCTATTTTGGATTAGGGTTTCACCCATGAGCCTAGCTTTTAAGTCAAGTTCTATTCGCTCTCTTAATCCTAGCACATAAAAACTTATAATAATGCTCTTAATGGATTATCACTTTTATAGACTAATTTGTCATCCCATGCTCTTAAAGATATTTTTCTTTTAAAGACATCAATTTTAGCATGAGCAGTAGACAAAAATGGTCTTTCGAGGATCAATGGAATTTTGATATCCTCGGGCATATCTAAAATGACAAAGTCTACGGGAAAGACAAAATTTTCAATTCTTACTAACACATTTCAAGTATACCGTCGGGACGTATTATAGTCTTATCAGCCAATTCAATAATTAGCTTAGTGGGAGCTAATTTACCTAAACCTAAGGTAGTGAAGGTCTTGTAAGGCATGACACTAACACTAGCTCCTAAGTCAGCTAAAGCTTTATCAAAATACAAATCATTAATGTGACAAGGTTAAGTAAAACTCCCTGGGTCTTTCTCCTTATGAGGCAAGGCATTGTGATCTGTTGCAGAGCACTCTTCTTTCATAGTAGCCTTGATCTCTTCTTCAATCCTTGACTTCTTCTTGAGCAATCTTCTCAAACTTATGGAAGAGTTAAAGAAGAATTTAGGCTTTTGAGCATCAGAAGCATCCAACAAATGCCCAGGAAAAGGTACACAAGGTGCAACTTCTTCAGTACTGGTGATTGCCTTGACATGGTCTCTTGCATTGGTTTCAGTTGAGCTTGGTATACTTCCAGATCCCCTTTCTTGAAGTACCTTGCTTATCAGTCCGATTTGTAGCTCTAATGCCTTGATCGAAGCTCCATGATTTCTGATGGAAGCATCGTTTGAAGAACATATTTCTTTGATCAGAGCAGCATTTTCTTCATGTCTCTTGGCAGCATCAGCCATCATTTGCTTCATGGATTCTTCCAAAGTTTGTCTTCTTTCTTGATACGATGAATTCCCGTTGTCCCTTTGGAAGTATCCTGGAGCAGCTGATCTATACCTTCCTGATGGTTGAAATTTCTGGCCAAATTGTGTGTAGTATGCTTCTTCAAGTGTCTCTCCTTCTTTCTTCAATGGATAATCCTTAGTGTAATGAGGTCCATTGCATAATTCACAACCAACCTGAGCAACATATACTTTCTCATCCACCTTCTTGAGATCTCTACTAAGTTTGTTCAACTGAGCTTGAATAGCAGCATATCCATCAGAAGTATCACTGCTTTTAGTTCTAGTAAAGGTTCCATCATGCCACTTCTGAGAATGATCAACCATTTCTTGGATGACCTTCCTAGCATTCACTGCACTCATCTGAGGTACAACTCCCTTAGAATCCAAAATCTGTCGAGTAGGCACATCCAGACCCTGATAAAATAAAATCACCTCCTGCATAGTGGTTAGATAATGTTGAGGACATTTCAGTAATAGATCTTTGAATCGCTCCCAAGCCTGATATAGAGTTTCATCGGGCTCTTGCTTGAAATTATTTATAGCCTCTATCTTTTTAGTGGTACGAGCAGGTAGGCAATATTTCTTCAAAAATTTCTTCTTTAAGTCTTCCCACTCAGTAATTGAACCAGCTGGTTCATTCTTTACCCACCTATTGGCAGCTCCTGGAAGTGAAATAGGGAAAACACGAAGCATTAGTTGGTCAATAGTCACATCCTTAGTTGTGAACAAATATGATATCTCAAGGATCCTTTTCCACATGCTCATTAGCATCTTCATGCTCCGATCCACTGAAGGTGCATGCAACTCCTTGAGAAATTGACCTTTCAACTCAAATATGGCCTCTTTGTCAAACTTAGGCCTAGCAATACCCGAACCATAATCAGCACGGGTCTTAGTCATGTACTTCTTTATAGTTGGGTCCGTCATTGTTTCTGTGGCTTCTTCTTCAAACCGAGGTTCTTGATCAGAAAAGTAATCGAGGTCTAATGAACTCGAGAAATCTCGGCTTGTGGTCTTGAAAAGTTTCCTAAGCGAATGAAAGGCTTTTTCAGGTTCACTATAAGATTCAGCGAGATCTTCAGTAGAACTTCGAGTCATACACTTTCTGAAATCAAGATAAAAACATCAGTAGGATAGGTTTGAGAAAGTATTATAACAGAAAACTAACAACGAAAACGGAATACGAAAAATAAACGTTGCTGATATCTGCAGATGATACGCCGTATCCAGAAAGCTGGGTATGCCGTATGTTCTTTACGTTTAAAAATTCTCTGAATTTTATTATTAAAGCATACGCCGTATTGATGGTAATCAATGCGCCGTATTTGTCAACTTTCAATTCTGCTTATATATAAAACAATAAATACGCCGTATACGCAAATGCGTATATGCCGTACGTTCGTTATGTTTTCAAAATTTAAGCTGTCTAATTAATACGCAGTATCGAGGTAAATCAATACGCAATATTAGTTTTTTTTTTCTTTTTTTTTTATAAATCATATCTGTTTTTAATAAATAAATAAATACGCTGTAAGAGAAAAATCTCATGCGCCTATGGCTGTATGGTTTACAAATTTCTGATTAAAAACAGAATAAGCCGTATCCAAGTACTTAGAATTTTTTTAGTTTACGCTGTATATAAAATAAAAACGCAATACGCCGTATCTAAAGAATTAGATGCACCGTATCATTTAAATCAGCAAAATAATAGCAGACAGTAATTATGCAGAAAAACTGAAAAAAATGAAAAGTAAACAAAAATACAAAAAACAAACAAACAAGAAAACAATAAATATGAGCAAAGTTTCGCTTGCGGGCATTTGAATGGAAAGTTTTATGAACAATAATAATTATATATTAGTCTTTTGACTTGTTTAGTTCGTTTTAGCAGAAAATAATAGATGTTATGGTATTTTTGGGATTTAGTTTTTGGAATTATCATCTGTACATGGTCTTATGGTATTTTTTGATGTGAACATTGAATTGTGAACTGAATTATGACATGAACATGGAAATATGATCCTTTTGGTTTACTGTATGGTTTCTGGATCTTTTTTGCATATATGTTGTATGGGTAGTTTGTTAAATATAATGATTATTGTTTTGGGTTAATAGTATAAAAACTGTCTAATAATGGTACACACCTATGGTTTATAAATGTACGTTTTTACTTTTTGGAATTATGAAATGAACATGGGCTTATGGTATTACTATAATTTTTGAGCTTATATAAGTTTATTATGATATAACAAACTTATATATGCCAACAAGTCTCCAATAAGCCGAAAAATTGAGGCTTATAAGCCGAAAAATAAATAAGCTCATAAGCCACATATAGCATTAAACAAACACCCCTTTACTCTAATTTAAGATTAGTGTGTTTATATAAATTAACCGGCGTACATTCTTTGTATTATTATTATTATTATTATTATTATTATTATTATTATTATTATTATTATTATTATTATTATTATTAGGTTATCAAATATTAACACAAATGTTAGTCCTTTATTTGGTTTATACGGTCACTTTTTATGAAAAGTCAAAGATTGTTTAATCTTAAAGTCATATAGGTGCAAAGTAGAATATTTTGGGTCTAGTTGAATGAACCTAAGTTTGTTGTATAGCATTAGCAGACACAATCGAACCAATGCCAACTTTATGATTTTGTTGAGCACAAGCTAAAATCTTGCATTCATTCATTATGCTCTCAATCATATCTCTTGGTTGCCTAACCCGCATGCTCCTCACCCCACCATTTCTCTCTCTATAACACCACCTCTATATAACATTCACATATCCTCACTCAAATCTTCTACCCATCTCAAACACAACTTTAACTCATAGCTTATATACTATCTATAGTTCTAAACTTCTAATGGCTATTTCTGGTTTCGAAGGCTTTGAAAAACGCCTAGAGCTTCAATTCTCTAGCCACGATCCAGATATCGGTGTCGGTCTTAGAAACCTCGACTTTAAGTCAATTGAAAAAGTACTTCATGAAGTACAATGTACCGTTGTTTCGGCACTTGGTAACCAACACTTTGATTCCTATGTACTTTCTGAATCATCACTCTTTATTTACCCTACTATGATCATAATCAAAACTTGTGGCACCACACAACTCTTGAAATCGGTTCAACCCTTCATTCATCTAGCTGAAACCCTAAATCTTCATATCGTTGCGCTTCGATACACTCGTGGAAGCTTTATCTTCCCACAAGCTCAACCACATCCTTATACTAGCTTTAGTGAAGAAGTTGTTTATTTGGAGGATAACATACCCGAAAGTTTGTGTTACAAAAAGGCTTCGGTGATTCCTTCTAAACTTACTAAACATTCATGGCATGTGTTTTCCGCTGGAGCTGAGGAATATACCGAAGATGATTTATCGGGTTTATACACTGTCGAGGTGTGTATGACGGATCTTGATCAAACCCTAGCTCGCAAGTTTTTTCGACATCCAAATGATGGGAAAAATGGGGATTCTGCAGGAAGGGAGATGACAGAAATAACAAGTATTAATCGTATAAACCCTAAGGCGAAAATATGTGATTTCGCATTTGATCCATGCGGATACTCCATGAATGGACTTGATGGTGATCGTTACTCGACTATTCACGTGACCCCAGAAGACGGTTTTAGTTACGCAAGCTTTGAATGTGTTGGTTCGATATATAATGATGATATGGCAGATATGGTGAAAAAAGCTGTGAAAGTTTTTGGTCCTGGGACAGTTTCTGTCGCGACCACAAATGCTGGTCGCGACATGTGCATGAGAATCAAGAATGCGGTCGAGAGCCTTGCGATGAAATGCCGGAGTTCTAGCACGGATGAGTTCCCGGCAGCTGGGATGGTTATGTTTCAAACGTTTACTACTCGTCGAAATAGAATATAATACAAAAAAAATGACAAAAATGAGGGGCCAAGGGACAAGGTGTGCATGCATGATGACTAGGAGGATGATGTTATGATATTGCATGAGTGATACCAGTATGCATGTCATAGGATGGCGGGGTTGACTTGTGTAAAAAGATATATAAAAATGGAAAAAAAAGGTGAAGAGATCTTAATATGGCAAAATTTTGAAGGGATGTTGTGTGTTCATCTAAATCATGATAGTCCACTTTAGTTTGTCACGCCTAGAATTTTGAGGAATGTGTTTTTTTAGTGGAAAATATTTGGTTCTCTATGATATTCTTTTAAAAATTAGCATTATTGTTAAGTTTTTTCTTTAATTATCATGTTCGAATAATTAGATGGTACACTTCTATTGTTCTATACTCCTCGAACCTTTATACCGATTACAACTTTAGTTTTTATTTTCTTGGAATTATAGTTCTAATCGTGCATTTGTTATGCCATATATTTTTCAAGTAGGTGAGAATAAGGACATTCAAGAGCGTAAATGAAGATTTCTACTTGCATAATAGATATGATATTTAGCCAATAGTTGACGAAATTTTATTAAATATTTTATGGTACATGATTCTAACACTATGTAGGTGAGAATAAGGACATTCAAGAGCGTAAATGAAGATTTCTACTTGCATAATAGATATGATATTTAGCCAATAGTTGACGAAATTTTATTAAATATTTTATGGTACATGATTCTAACACTATGTTTAATATATATGTATATATGCCAAAAAGAAAATCAAAATGTACATGAAAACAACAATAAAATTAAGAGTAAAATTTGGAATAGAAGATATATGTTTATTTCACATATCAATTGCTTTTATGCAAAAATAATTTATTTTATATGCTCAAACTCAACATACAACGATAATCATTTTTAAATTCATCCAACTAATAATCGTAATTTTTTTGTGTTTTAAACTTAGTTTTCTCCTACCCTTCATACAATATTTTAATAACTTCTATTGTGTGTATCGTAAACTTTATTAAATTATATCCTGTGTATCATTATGGTGAGATTATTACGTGGCACCACTTAATATCTTTCCGTTCCATAACATGTTTCTTCTGAATTATATCCATTAATATTGATTACAATACACCAAGCACCTCATTCTCTCAATTAACCCTGAATTAACTCCTTTTCCTTCACGTAACGTATAAATCATGTCCTAAAAACATAATAATAATAATAATAATAATACTAATAATAATAATAATAATAATAATAATAATAATAAAATCACAAACGTCTACCATGAACCGGGAAAATATGTGTTTGGGTATCTGAAATCAATATATAATGGATATAATATAAACAAAACATGCATATATTGAACGGAAAGAGATTAAGTAGTGTGGCATAATAATCTCACTATAAATGATACACAATAGAAGTTATTAAAGTTTACGATACTTACAGTAGAATTTATTAAAAATTTTGTATGTAAAACAGGAAAAAAAAAATTTGATACACAAAGAAAAAATATAGTGATCAGTTAGATACATTTGAAAATGATTATCATAATCTATACTAATTATAAAGAATGACTGCTCATTTTTGAAATTTTGAATCTTGAAAACTTAAATTAATGGAGTTTGCTTAAATTACCACTAAGTATCTCTTAATACATCTTAAACTCGATCAGTTTAAACTAGACAACTTTTAAAAAGCACACTACATTAATTTTAAAAAACATACGATTTGCATTTAAAAAAACACACGCTTTCCATCAAAGGTAGAACTAAAATCACGATTTCGTAAATATATTTATTTGCCGCTATCAGGAGCGGAGCGACTAGGGTGACTAATTGGTGCGAGGTCACCCATAATCAGCTCACTTTATTCATTAGTTATATAGCTTATAAGTTAACTTTTTCAATAATATTTGCAGTTAGCCCCCTTTATTCTCATAGAATTTCGAATAACTTAACTTTAAGTACAACATCAAAAGTAATTCTTATCTAATTTAGCTTAGTTACTAATTATTTGTGATGTTAAGCTGAATCATGAGTTAATAAATATAGATTCATTTTAGAGCGATATTTGTTGTTATAAATTTTATGTTAAGTTCAGTCTCGTTAATTTTAAATCCTGGCTCCATCCTCAGCTGTTATACATTGTCATTTACGCGAGTATTAGTCAAAAATAAATATAGTATTGAATATATAGAGTCTCAGTCAAATACTGCGAAGGCTTTGACTTGCATAGTCTCGTGTCATTTATGTCATAAAAAACTAAAAACTACAAAGTTTTCTATTTGAGATGTCCACAAAATGTACAACATCTCATTTTCAAGGCCATATAACGAAAATTACTAATTCACGCATGTCGAATCTAATACTTATTTATCCAATTATTGAGTGGCACGTAGACAAAAAGTGGATTGTAAGTTAGAGCTCTTTAGATAATTGAGTTCAACTAATTACGCATGCATATGCACGAGGGTGACAACACATAGGCGGCATAATAAATATACATATGTATAAACTATTCAAACTAGCCTAATCCCTCTATACAACAAGTCGTTTAAGGAAATGCGAGCTTTAAGGAATCAAAGTACACCTCTAATCCTTCAATAAAAGCATGTTGTTTAAAGAAACGAACATTTATAATACATTTGAAATTTGTAAAATCCAACTATTACAAGTGATAATTTAATCAATGAGGGTTAGATTAAAAAGAGGCCGGTCGTCAACAAAACATGAGTGTGCAAAACAGACAAGAAAACTGAAAAACGATTTTTCAGAGGTAACAAAGATCTGTTAATTTGTCGGCTTATGAAAGGAGTCTACAGTATTTACTTTTATTGGCATTAGTGGATTAGTTAAAAAGTACATGGATAATGTAGAAAAGAGATGATGAAAGTATAGATTCATTTTTTATTCTTCTCATTTTATCCTAAATCTATGTGAGAAACATATGTGCAGTTATACAGCTAGTGTGGACACATCTTAACCATTGAAATTTCAAGGGTTAAGATCGGTTTCTTTTTGTCTTAAAATTTAGAGGAAACTGAAACCTAATCGCAAACGTAAACTTTTTATAATATTTTATATAATACAATAAAAACTTATAATTAAAAGATACGTACTAACTATTTATTTAAACATACGGTTTTAGTAAAGAGTTAAAGTAATTAAAAGATATATTGATATTGTCTTATCGTTGATTGATTGGGATGTTGTCACATTTGGCCTTGTTGTTTGGTAACATAATCATGGTTCTTGTAAGTTGTAGATATATTTGATTGGAAAAAAAAGTTAGTAATGTGGCACAAACTAAGGACAGAATAAGTGACTTACCTATGCATGCCAAAGTAGCATTTCCATCTCAAATATATATATGAGCAATAATAAAATCATGTATTGATAATTTATAAGAAGCCGTCGATGTTAGCATTGACTTAAGTAGTATTATATATGTGCATGTTAAACGACAGATCAGTTCTTCATTCACTATAAAAAATTGTTATCTAATAACAAAAGAAAAAAAAAAGTGTGTCACTAAAAGTCAGAAAAGTATCTTTAAAGGTAAAAAAAGTGTCACCAAAAATCTGAAATAAGTGTCACTAAAATTTTATTTGCTTCTCCCACACTTCAAAATGTGTAGGTAGAGGTTCAGTAGATAAATTATATTTAGAGTGATAAGAAAAAGTGTGAATACATATTTTTTGCTTTTTGTGACATATTTTGTTTATAAAAAATGTTATTAAATTTTAAAATTTTAATATTTTGCCCGCACTTTTTAATAGTGTCAGTAAGATTAATGACAAATGTCACTAACTGTTTATTTTCTTGTAATGTTTGTTCTCAATAGAGTAAAAAATAATGGTTTTAATTTGAGTTACTTACTAGTGAAAAACTGTACATAACATATAATCTACTCCCTCCGTCCCATATTATATGTCCATTTTCAAATTTTACAAAGTTTAAGAAAAGTGGGCCCTTTAAAATGTCAACCAATAAAATTTCATTCTCTTCCACTTAAAAGCATTTTGATTGGTTGTTATTGAAAATGGACATTAAATTTGGGACAATAAAATATATCAAAGTGGACTTATATTTTGGGACGGATGGAGTATTTATTTATTGAACTTATAACGTTGAACGTATATAGATCTTTTTTTATTTCTAAAACCTGTACACTTTCATCTACAGTATATATATTAACAAAAAAAAATAGTTTTTATCATCTAAACAAACCACAAGTTGTCTTTACTTTAGACATGTTTAGTATATACGGATTAGTAAAAAAAAAAAAAAAAAAAAAAAAAAAAAAAAAGCTAGACACATGAGACTTTGACTTAAATAAACAATAAGATATATTTAAAATGAAAGGATTTTGCATGAGCATGAGCATGAGCATGAGAGAATGTTCGATTAAAATAATTCAGTGTTTCGGGTCTACACCACATCTTGATGTGATTTAAAGCCACGCCGCTATTTATAAAGATTTAATAATAAAATCCATAAAATCAGATATGATATAGTTTTAGCTTAATTAAACATTTCGTTGTAAGAAATATGCATTTAGTGTGAGATATGAGCAATTCATATCTATTTCCATACAACATCAACAAAGTATGTATTAGATTTTATTTACAGTTATTTACTAGTTATAATGCCCGCGCACGCGCGGGTTTTTTTAAAAAAATTTGAATGATATATTTTGATTTATTAAAAAACAAATAATTTAATTTTTGTTTTGTTTGATTTATGATTTTTAATTGTAGTTTTTTATGATTAAAGATAATCATTTAAATCTTATCTATATTTTTTGTATTTATCTTCTACTTGTATATAGTATACCAACAAAACGAATTTAAAAACTTATAAATTAAATAATAATTAACATATTACCTAATAAGGAAATATTCTTTTTTTTTTAAAATGACAAAGTACCCACTAGGGGTTTTGTTTTATTATATAAGAGATTACTGTATTATTCTTGTAAAAAGAACATAAAGTCTAATACAATTTTTGTTTACAATATTTTTCACTACAAAATTCTTGTAAAAAGAACATAAAGTCTAATACAATTTTTGTTTACAATATTGTTCACTACAAACAACTTGTATAGGGTCCTTGTATGGGTCCTCGTGTGTGCTACATCTATTATCTATGTATATATTATTTGAAGCGAAAAGAAGAACAAGAGTGATATATATGGGGTCCTCGTCCCAACATTGTCTCAACAAACTGGTTTAAAATTGAGACAAATGGCAAGTATACCATCTACTTGCATATAATAATGTTCCTAGTTGTCATGGACCAACCAAAATTTTAAATTGTAAACTTACACAATGTTTTTATTTGTATGTTATATCACAGAGAAAGAGTTAAACTTGAGGATGTGTTTTATTTATAGGTAAGTAAATGAAAAATGACTTCAATTTTGACATAAAATGTTTGGTTTATAGCTTTGGATTTTGAAATTAGTAGTGATGCCTAAGAAAATAAGCATTGTCCAAACCAAAGCCCACTATTTGTCTTCATAAGATAAACTTATCAACAAACCAAACACTATCTATAATACAACTATTATTTTCCTTGGAAACAATTTAATGTATTAGAGAATTATGTTGTATCAAGTATAAACTATAAAGTATTAAGAACCAAACTGATAAGATAAACTTAAGATTTAAGTTTCTCATATTTTGTTTTGGTGGGTTCAGGTGTTGTTGTTCTTAAAATTTTAGATGTAAGTTTATTTTTAACATGATGCTGGTACTTTTTTAAATTCGATATGATCGAAACAATTTTATAATAAAATATCATAATTTGTGATAAGTAGTGTGGATATCATATACGGCACACAAAAAGCTCCGCAGCAACGCGCGACTACTTAATTCCTCGTTTGTAAACATTACATGTTTCTTATGTGTGTTGTGGAAATATAAATTTGAATCATAATTTAATTAGAGTTTTTACCAAGGTTATAAAATCGAGAATCCGTAGTTGGTCGGCCAATCCTCTTGTAGTTTGTAATCGGTTTAAGCGAACTTAATTAGTGATTAATCGGATTGGCATTTTCAGGAACTTTTTGAAATTTTCATCGAGTTTTGGGTATTTCTGGTGAGTTTTAGGTATTTATGGCAAGAATTGCCTCATACCAACAACTTGTAATAGATATAAACTGTGACTATAAATTATTAAAACAAGTTTCTGGCGTGTTTATGGTATTTCCGGCAAGATTTGCAGGTTTCCAATAAGATTGACCACCGTTAATCGATTTGTACAAATTGTAAAAGTTGGTGGCCGATTAGCGCCTAAGCGACGATTAATCGGTATTTTAGACTTTTTTTGCAACGCAGGTTTTTAGCGTCTTATCATATAAATGATAATTTTGACACATGGGTTTTGTTTTTCGATTAAGATGAGCTTTTTAGTTACTACTACTAGGGTACCCGCGCAATGCAGCGGTGAGTACCCTGTAACTATATTTTGCGGCGACCAAAAGTTATTCGATTACACGTTTTTCTAACAATAATTGTACAAATAAAATGTAGGATACTCATAATGTTAACATATATGGTTTATGTGGTTATGATTCAAATGGAAGAAGAGTTTAGAAAGAGAAAGTAAGTGAGTGGGAGACTTCTAGTGAGAGAAATAGAAATGTATTAGATTCAAAGTATGAGAAGTTCCAACCCTTCCTATGTGTGGGAAGAGCTATATATAGTTACAATAAAACGCTCTCCTAAGAGCTGTGGATCAGGTGTATAATGGGTAAAGACCCGTCTGTCCTCCACGGTGTTACTTAAACTAAACTACTACTAACTAAATATTACTAAGACTACGAGCTAAGTAATGCTAATATATACTCGGGGTGATCGAGTCTTTAATATGAATAATCGTATTCCTAACAATCTCCCCCTAAGGGAGGTCACACCGGAAATTATACATTGAATTCTAGCATTTCAATCTCTGACGATCACTTTGTAGCTCGTAGCCTCTGATTCTTCATTGTCGTAAACTTTGTGCTTCCAGCAGCGAACTCAAGATGACTTGTTCAATGTGTAGGATGATCTTTAACATTTCTTCGAATTCATCATCCAAATGAGTATCTCTAAGTCATCTTTGTGTAGTACCGTCTTCATGTGGTGTAGACATCTTAGTATTGGTATGCTCACACTTTTCAGGATCATGATCTTCAGCATCAGAGTTGTGGAGGCATAGTTGAGGCCAATTCAGTGATCATGATCTCTATGAATTTGAAGTGTGAGCATGGGGTGATGGATCAGCCTCCTTTCAGTAATCAACTGCAACCGTCAGAAATTCCTGCAAGCAAACAGTTAGAAACAAATCATCCGGTACTTACAGGTTCAGACTTCGAGATTGTCAACAGCATAGTGTGAAGACTTTCTCTAATCCTTACCAAGGCCGTTCCTAAATCGGATGCCCCGAAAAAGCTTATAAGATCTAACTAAGTAAATCAACGATTAGGTGAGTCGTTGGAGATCACTCCACGACTGTCGACCATTTGAGACCACCGCGATCACTAAGCGTAACCCACAAGGAATTACCGAAGCGACCTGCTTAAAGGGCTGTTTGATGTTGACCCTGGCAGGAGTTTCCACTCAATCATTGGGGATTACATACGTATATTCCCTCATAAGTGTTCTTGGCAGATTGCTAAGATCTGCGTAGGACTCATCATATTACAGCTGGTGTCCCTAATTTTGAACAACCAGTGTAGAAGTAACACGTGTTCCTATGAGATCTTTTGATGCATTTCGTGGCTCTAGACTCGATAAGTGCATAATTTGGTCGTCGGAGACTGGAGCGGTGTCTCCTGTTTCAATATCAACATGGCTCGTAATGAGCGGTCAATAGATTATGCTGGGTTCCCCGTGAGAATGAAACAAGCTCTTTTGAGATAACTTGAGTGGTTAGAAGGTTTAGTGCAGTGCGTCACTGGGTCTATGACGTCTTTTCTTCAATACCGGTGTCGCCTTAGCAACAACCAGTAGCATATGAATTGAACCTGGTTTGTGCCGTAAGGTTGAACAAATGGGAGGGCTATTTCTTTTCACCCTTTCACATTACATTTCTTTTTAATTCTTCAACCCCTTCTTTCTCCTTTCTCATTTATCTCCTTTTTTTTTAATCATACCTAAGGACTTTCTAATACTATCTATTCGGTATTGTCCTTGGGTAGATCCCTACGGCTCTGGCGGATCATAGGACGGTTTTCCTAACCTTAGCCACCTTATAACTTCATGACTATCCAATGTTGCCATTAACCAAATATTTGAAAAATCACTCAAAGTGTTTATGATATAAGAAACACATTTTTTAACACTTTGAGATTTTTTTTTTATATTTTCCAAATGCTCCCCTTTAACATGTGCTCATAAGTGTTAATTTTAAAATTTGCACATGTTGGGTAGAGTTGCACCTTTTGAATTGATCCACCTTAAGTGAACAAGACCCATTCGAGACACGTTTACATCACTAGTTAAACTAGCTTGAAATTATTACCCGTCCTGATCAAGTTCACAAAAGGTTTCTCGAAACGGTACATTCTACTTAGAACAGTCCTCTCCGAGACACGCTTACATCACTGGTTAGACCAGCTTGAAATTATTACCCGACCAAAACTAGCCTTTTGGATTCATGACATATTTTGTTTCGTCAATTCATTGGTTAAGTCTGAGTCACGCTCACATGAGATGCCAACATCATTTATCACCACAGGCCATTTTGCTCCCACTCAATATGTGCATTCATATATCAAAGAGTTTGGCACATATGGGAGAGCATACATTTGATTCCAAAACTTCACATTTTTATCAGATTTCATATTTAAATCACATTCTCTCCCCCGATCAAAAAAAATTCAAAACATTTGAGATTTGTGATCCCAATTGATTTAAATAAGTTTAAAAAATATGGGAGAAAATGTGGTCATGTTATAATATGTACTGATTCTGAAACGTACTGATCACTGCTGCTGGTGCACAAAGTTTCAAAAAGGTGTCAGAAATTTTGAGCAAATACTCTCCCCCTCAATTAATGACCCGTTTTCTATTTAAAGAGCTGTAGTCATTGCGTGTTGAGTATTTGTGAAAAATTTAAGTCCGATTTCCACCTTGTGAACCACAAAAACTCTCCTGAAGAATCATAGATGAGAGAGATTTTGTGTTTGGTATAAAACAATGAGATAAGAAGCTTTCGCTTCCTTTTGCAGGACTGAGGCACTGACACGTACCAAAGACTGCCCCCCTCAGTAAGTGAGGGAGACTAATTGTTTTAGCACAACACGCTACAAATTATTATACCATATAGAGTACGGAGTTCTTAATTTTCAGTGTTACATCACAATAAGCAAAACATAGACACAACACATATTATAAGACATTACGGAGAAGACAAATTCAAATGGTTCTTTACAGCAGTCTGTAGTCACCTTCTCTAACTCGACCACCAACGAAACTTTCCAAGCTGCGGAAGATCCTTCGTTCTTTTAAGAGCTCGCGATTTGCTCGAAGAAATTGCTTATTTCGCTGGAAATCTGTCTTGTTCCATGACTCAGTCAGCTTCCTAGCTCTTGCATGTCGGATCTTGTATTCTTTGATTCTAGTGTCCAGAGCATCTTCAACCTTTTCGAGGGTGCCATCACTGAACTTGTGGAGTTCTTCTAACTTCATGAGCATTTGAATATTGTTTTTGTCTCTGATCACCACAGCCATTGGAATGGCAAGGACCGTAAAATCTTTCTCGAATTCCATGTATGTTGCAGCCCATTGAGGTCGTGTGAGGTTGAGTTGAGTTTGATAGCTTTCAATCCCAAGCTGAAGGTCCGTTACTCTTTGTCTAATAACCAAACCCCTGATCCACATACTACTGCAGCAGCTAGAGTCTTTTTGTCAAACGGTGGTAGATGATGTAGCTTCCCCTGAAGATGGAGGAGATAAAGATCTTCAAAATCACTCGGGTGTAAGTGTTTGAAGTCACCTTCGGAGATCTCATATACTTTGAAGTCTGCATGGCGAAGAATGATCCTTTTCAAGTAATCATTCCCATACATTGGGAAGATTTCGACCCTGACAACTCCTATAATTTGCAAAGTGGAGTGTACAGCTTCGCGATCCCCAATGGCAGTGTGTCTGTCAATGTAGAACTCTTTCTTCTTGTGCCACCAATGTGATACTCCAAAGGCTGCAGCTCTATTATACTGGCATTCTTCGTCAATCCAAATCTGATATGTTACTAACTGCTCCAATCCAATGTCTCAATAACGTGCAGCTTTCATCTTTGTAATAGACAGTGCATGTTTGCACTGTTTGCCGTATCGAAGATATTCCAAATCCTTGTTGAAGAAGAACTCTCTTTGGATTGTGATGTTTCCAGGTGTACCCGCCAGAGGGAGTGGTTTACTGATATCGCAGTTAATGAGCAGATCATCTACATGGTCCGTAAGCATCTTGTGGCATTCTTCCATCTAAAACTGAAGCTGGTTAATATCAGAGTGGAAGGCTTTGACAATCTGAAAAGCAGGGCCTTCTAGATCATTTGATGTTAACTTGGAGAGTCCTTGTTTCTTACAGTACCACTTGATGAAAGATCACATGTCTCCTGTTACAGCCAGTAGAGAATGCTCTGGAGGAGGTTCATAATTAGCCAAAATGGTATTGGCCCAGTTCTTTTCAGGGTCATGGAAATTGGCATTTTCAATGGACCATTCAGGTTCAGGTGAAGAAGCGCTTTCTTCAGCTTGAGTGTATTTCCACCAGGTTTTCTTCTGATCTTCAGTTATGGTGGCAACAGAGGTTGACGTGCCATCTTCACTAGAGAACGCTTTCCACCATTGGTCTCTTTTGGGAGCAGGAGTGGCCGGAGTGTCATCATCTTTGTCAGATGATACGTCTGGGTCATTCAAATCAACATCATCATCCATGGCCAGGTCTTCAGGATCAGGTGAAATCGTAGGTTTGTGTCTAGTTTCAGTAGTTGTCCAAACTGCATACTCAGTGTGCTTAGCAGTTTTAGATGAACTTGGACCAGACGATCGTGTAGGCTGATCTTGTTGTGTAGATGGTGTGGGAGTGTGAGATGGGGGTTGTAACTGCTGTGTTCCTATTGCCTCAGAAGACCCTGGGGCTCCAGATGAACCTGAAGGTGGTGGAGGAGGAGGTGGTTGAGGTGGAG
Source organism: Artemisia annua (assembly GCA_014162995.1). Lineage (NCBI taxonomy): Eukaryota > Viridiplantae > Streptophyta > Magnoliopsida > Asterales > Asteraceae > Artemisia > Artemisia annua. The sequence goes on from LBNU01011178.1 coordinate 63,114, forward strand.
ACCCTGAAGGTGGACGTGGAATGTTTCGTCTCTTCTTCTTCTTCCTCCTTTTCTCTTCTGCCATTTCTATCGCTTGTTGTTCAGAGTTGTCTAGCTGCATAGACTTATCCTGTACCTCATAGAGTTTTTTGTGAATATCATGACTGTTGTGCTGATTGGTCTCAAACATTCATTGACTTAGGATGTCCTTCATGTCAAGAGTGGACAGGTCACGAAAGCGGGCTTTGAGTGGTGCCTCCATAGCATATTTTACCGCATCAGACACTTGTTCCTCAACAGCTTCTTGCACCATCGCTTCAATATTGAGATTCTCTAGTTGCGTGAGTCTATTCCCGTGTTGTTTGATTACATGGTGGAGATCGAGCTTTTGGAGATCTTTAAGAAAGTCGTTGTGTAGTTCGATCTTCACATTGATGTCTTGATTAGCTTCGACTGCACCTGTCCTGTGGGACTCTAGACTTTCAACTCTTGAAACAAGACTTTCAAGTGTAACTAGAGGTGTTGAAGTTCTGGTGGTTGTGGTGGTTGTTGCCGTTGTTGTTGTAGCTGTTGTGGGAAGTGCTGTTGATGTAGAATCTGTGGGAGTAGGAATGGCCAAAGAAGGAATTGCATACGTGTCTTGTTCTATGGTGACAGTCACCATAGATTCAATCTCCTTTTCATCACCTGTCTTATCTGCTTCAGGATCATTGGGCCTATCATCAGCAAATAAATCTCCAAAGGGAACATCAACATCTAATTGTTTGTATGAGTGAAGTATCCTTGTAGAGTTGTCAGGTTCCAGTAAGACGTTCTGATCATCAGTCTTTAGCTTCAGATTCTCTTGAACATCTGGGTATGAAGTTGCAAAGAACTCGTCATGTAAGGCTGTGTGTGGTTCTTTCGTGTGTTCCCTATCGTGAGACTCGGGCTCTTTTTCAACATTGGTGGTGGCTGGGACAGTGAGCTCTTCTTTAGGTCTATCCTTATCAGATTCAGTGTTACTAAGGGCCAACTCAAGCTCGTGACTTTGTGATTGTTCCTCTGTGACATCAGTGGATTCAGCATCAGGCTTGGAAGTCTCGGGAGACCTCCTCTTGAGAATGTACTGAGGTTCTTTAGATTTCGATGCTGGTGATGAGATATGTAGTAGAGTTTCCGCAGTGAGTTCTTCAGTAACAACATTTTTTCCTTTCCCCTCGACATGAGGTAATGATTTCATTCTCCCTGCATCTGGCTCTTTGATGCTTACACCTGTCAAAGGTTGACCCGACTTCTTTACCACATCTTTCAGACTTTCTTGTATGGCAAGTTGAATATCCTCGGTCTCTTGCTGTGATACTGACTTTGACATAGTAGTATCTTCCTCTTCATGTTGTACCTTTTTGAAACCACGTTTCTTCCCGACTTCGCCCTTTTTGGGTTTCTTGGTGCGACGCTAGGTATCTGATTTAGTAGACACTTCCTCGCGTTTCTTTGACTTGTCGGGCTTGGTTGTCTCAGACGTTGGAGATTCAGTATCAGCATCTTGATCCCCAGCCAAGCGTTTATGAAATTCTGCAATTTTGTCCATGTATTTCTGATAGTAAGGTACTTTCTGCATGTCATTAGTGATGAGAGCCTTTGGAATGGCCATCCCAAAGATTTCCTGATCGATACCTTTGGCTGTGAACTTAAGGTATGTGATGCTGTGTTCGTCAGATGCCAAGTGCCGAGGTGAGTATGTTCTTGGGTGAAATTTGTGCGTTTGTTGAAGATGAAGTATCAGTAGTTTAGTAAATCTGATGCTTGGAATCAATAGTCTAGAACTCTTCTTTTTTTCTCTCTTTCTTAGCTTCCAGTTTTGCCTTGTCCTCGATGAACGTGTGAACTGAGTGAGTAAATTCCTCCCAGATACGTTCAGAAAAATCAATATTTTTCCGTTTGACTATGCCCCAAAGAATCTGAAGGGCTGGAGCTCGTAGTCTTTCATAGCCAGATGTTTTACCCGTGAGGCACACATTGATGAGAGTGATGAGTGCTCTCTAAGGTTGATACATATCATTGGTGATAACAGAAGATATGGTGATAACCTCTTTAGGATAGCCCAGATCGTTGACAAACTTTAAAAGAGCTTCAGGATTTGGTGGAGTGCTGAATGGATTGTCTCCATGAATAGGTGTTATCTGAAGAGCAATCCTGAGAGTTTCTTTGGTGATCTCGAACCATTGTTCGTCAATTTGACATTGGTAAGTTGCGTTGTTAATGTCATAGGTGATGGTGTTCCAAAACTGTTGAATGTATATAGAAGGGATCGATGAGGATGCAGTGAAAGCCCTGAAGAACGAGGTATTTCTCAATATATCCACAGCAATATTCTGAATGGGATTGGATTGAGTTTTGTCAGCATCTAAGTAACAATTGCTCCTTCCAATGGAGACCCACTTACTGTGGGGCATGATCTCATCATCTGTCCTTGTAGGTGGTGGTGGGGCGGGAGCTTGTATAGCAGCGGCATCACTAATAGTGTCTGACATTGTATCTGCATAAACACATTCGTACAAGAGAACAAGTATACATGCATAGTTAGTTGAGGGTGAGAGCCCGAGATCAAGTCATGTTGATAAAACAAGACGAGTCCTTTAATGTCATACATACAAACTGTACCCAAGATGAAATGGGGACAACCGATAAGCAAAACCCATAGGAATAGATGACAAGCAAACATGCAAACAGTCATAATTGTAAGACACTCAGAACAAAATAACCACACTGGATAACACAAGTCCAGCAATCACAAAGTGAATGACTGAGTATGTAGACTGCCAAATAGCCAAATATTCATAAAGCAGAATGCTGCTCAACAAATATGAACATCATGTAACCACCGAGATATATGAAACAAACACATCACTAATTAGACATCAGAACCAATTTCACACAATTAGCATGAGCGAATTGCTAACAAGTACGGAAAGCAAATCGCCAGCAATAGCTTAGAGGAAATCGCTAGAAAGACTATAGGGGAAATCGCTAACAAACATGTTGAGGAAATCGCTAACAGGCACAATGAACAAATCGCTAAAAATATCATGGAGGAAATCGCTACTAATTGCATAGAGGAAATCGCTAACACTGTCATAGAGGAGATCGCTAACATTATCACTAAGGAAATCGCTAACACTAGCATAGAGGAAATCGTTAATCCAGCATAGAGGAAATCGCTAATCCCAACATAGAGGAAATCGCCAATCCCATCATAGAGGAAATCGCTACTTCTAGCATAGAGGAAATCACTAAGTGTAGAGCTAATCACTGACAAGCACTTCGAGCAAATCACTAATAAGAACATGAGGAAATCGCTAATAAGAACACAACACAGTTCGCTAAGGTGAACCTTTTACACAACACATAATGCCACGAATCCAAGATAACTACACAAAGAGCTTATCATAAACATTACCATCTTAATCAAGCATTCACTTCCTAACCCAAAATCCGTTCACAATCGCTAACGCAAACCCCTAAACTTCTAATCAAATCAAATAGGCATACGGGGAAGAAATTAGACGCAATAGCATAGAGGGGAAATCATCATAACATCACGATAAGCAAATCCCAACAAACAAATTGCACCAATCGTTACTCACCAATTCGCGGCAAGAAATTAGACCCACGACCTAAATATTAAACACACGAAAATCAGATTAATTCCACATAAGAGATGATAAAACATGTTGAGTCCAAATGTGCTTGACGCGAAACAAATACCTAGGCGACTTGATTCTTAAAGCAGGTTATAGAGAAATAGCGATTAGCGAGTGACGGGGAGAGAAAAAATATTTCAAAGTGGGAAAGAGGAAATCGCTAATGTGGGATATAACTAACTCCCATATACACTTATTGAAAAAGACAGAAACAGTCCCTATACTAAACACACACATAGACACTATCGAGATATGGCAATGAAGGCCCCTGTCAATTTCAACAAAACATATTTGCAATAATGACCCCTCTAAATATAGTCAAGACATATACTAAGAGCATGCATAAACAAAGCCTATCAATCATGTCAATCAGAGAAACGCATATTTAATCAATCATGGCATCACCAGTGAAGATAGAGCATAAATTTTCATTCACTCTCCCCCTCAAACAATGACCTGATTACAAATCAGAGTACATTGGTTGTTGATTGAGTTTGAAAGATTAGTCAACTTTCTCACCGATTAAGTAGACACTAACCAAAACAGTATATTGATGAGACGAAAAGTGTTATGCTTTTAGGGGATCATTTAAGCCCTAATCCGTAATTATTTGATCAAATATTGCCTTAAATCGTTCCTTTTATCATTTTAGGTACTTTGGAGAGGAAATTTGGAAAAGGAAGCATTTTGGACGTTTTTTGGAGCATAAAAGTGAAGAAAACGACAAAGTCTCAAAACCAAGCTGAAAACAGTACCTGACGACGTCACTCTCTACGAAGTGATGTCGTCACGCTTTGACAAAGAGGTGGATGATTTTACACTAGACGCCCCAAAAATATTTTGGAAGAATTACACGTGACGGCGTCACGTGTAAATAGGAGTAGGCCGTCACGTTATAGCTTAAAGGGAGACGGCCCAGATACATTTATAGGGGGACGACGTCAAGAATAGATCTGAGTGATCCGAGAGAGTTTTGGCGGCGAGGTGACGGCGTCACAATCTAAAACGTGACGCCGTCAGATTGTAAAATCTATATATATTTTTCTAATTTTCATTCATTAATTGTGCAACTTTTGGGAGAACTTTAGGGATAAACCCTAGTTCGTAAAACACTGTATTTTCAGGGGTTTTTCACTCTTGAGACCTTGATGTTTAATTAAAGATAAGTCTCCTTTCAAATCAATCAATATGTCCATGTGTTGTTTGATTATATCTTATGCTTGTCTTTACTTTAACATTATAGGCTAGGTTTTTCTTGTGTTTGCTTGGAAATGAAACCTAGCTATTGATTACATGTTGTCGGTTTGTTTGTGATTGTTGTGAGTGGGTGAAGTCGATGTTAGGCTTAAGAAAACTGGCTAACCTCCTATACGGTAACTTGCTTGAACGTCTTAAGAAACATGAATCGGATGTGTACTACGATTATATGGTTGTATTTAATGCATAAGCGAATTCTAGTGATCCCATGTTAGGAGCTTTTAGTCGGCTCGACATAGGAGTGAAGTAGGAGCTTATAGAGTTAGGGAAGATCGTACACGGCCCTACGAATGGTTTAAAGGAATACAACCCGTCATCCACACAATTACAACAAACCAATCAACCGGTAAAAGATAGCTAGGGAGTAAGGAAATCTAAGTAAACACATTTTTCTCTCATATAAGTTTCACAACAATTTACTTTTTCTTGTTATTTTATTTTATTTGCATAAGTAGTTATTTGGGTTAGTTGACTAGCAACTAATTCCGCCCACTCTTCCAAATACCCGAGATTTTACTTGCTTTTATAAAACATAAAAAATACAAAAAAGAATCATCCCTCAACCCTTAGACCTAAATTAGAGTAGTTTTCAATCCTAACGACATTATTCCGTGAGAGAACGATCAATCCCCCGGTACTTGCCACTTCACTATACTACATCGGTCAGGTACACTGCCTGGTGAGGATTGCAAGCTTCTCAAGATCCCTTGAGAGGTAAAACCTACTGCAAGGTTGCAAAACCACGCATCAAGTTTTTGGTGCTGTTGCCGGGGAATAGTTATTGCTTAGGTTGAAAATTTTATTTTTACTTAGGTCTACTCGTTAGGATCCTTTCTAGTGAGATTTTTATTTTTATTTTTCTAGGTTTTCTTTAGTCTATCTTTTTTCTTCGTGTCTTTGTTCATAACCATTACCCCCCGACATCATGGAAGGTGGTAATATCCTTGATCCCAACAACCCACCACAACATAACATACCCCAACCAAACCCACCTCCTAGAGCCCGTACTTTAGGAGAATACTCCCGTCCTAGCCACCAAGGTTATCGAAACACCATTGAGCTCACCCAAGGAGCCAATGTGTCTCCATTGCGATCCGACACCATCCGGTTAGTGCAAAGCGGATGTGCATTCCATGGACTTCGTTCCGAAGATCCAAATCAACATCTCAAGGACTTTCTTAAAATCGTAGATTCCATAGGCCTTGATGTTACCACTCGAGAGACTACCCGATTACGTCTCTTCCAATTTTCTCTACGAGACCAAGCTAGTCAATGGTTAGAACGTCTACCCGCATGATCCATCACCTCTTGGGATGATCTCACTACTCGCTTTCTTGCTCAATTTTTCCCATCGGGAAGAACCACAAAGCTAAGGAATGACATCTTGATGTTCCAACAATGTCAAGGCGAAACCCTCTACGAGGCATGGACTCGATTCAAGGACTTTCTCCAAAAAGTCCCTCACCATGGCATAGACCTTTGGCTCCAAATCCAAATTTTCTATGACCATATCAATATCCCCACGAAGCAAACCATTGACCAAGCGGCCGGTGGCAAGCTACGTGATCTAAGTGCGGAACAATCATGGGAACTCATAGAAGATCTTGCTCTCTATGACAACGAAAGTTGGAATGATCCCCGTGATTTGAACAAAACGGTCAAGGCAATATCTTTGCCTTCAAATAATTCAAGCACTTCCGACCGTAGGATCATGGAACTTGAGGACCAAGTCAAGTATCTCATGAAATCCTACGAAGCTCCTAAACCTTCAAGCCAAGTGAACAAAATCACTTCTTCATGCGAGCATTGTAGTGGTCCCCACGACATTCGTGATTGCATGGAACTCCACGAACAAGCTTTTGTGGATTACGCATCCTCGCGTACCTACAGAGCGGGAGAAAAGTGGTACACTTTCAAACCCGAGCCAAACCCTTACGGTGATTCTTACAACCCCTCTTGGAGAAATCACCCAAACTTTAGGTGGAAACAAAATCAAAACACGCCCCAAAACAATTCTTCCAATCCACCTAATCGTTTTCAATCAAACGGTTCATCCTCAAACCGTACTTTCAACAACAATCCTTCCAATAGCGATGGTAGTACCAATAATTTTGAAGGATTGATGTCTAAATTTATAGCATCTCAATACGCTCGTATATCCAAGTTTGAATCCGATTTCAAACAAAGGCAAAGCGAGATGACCAATAAGATCGACACCTTGTTGAAAGTTCTCAATGACCGAGAGATGTGAGCCCTCCCAAGCGACACGGTTAAGAACCCGAAACTAAACGTTAACTCCATCTCTTCGGTTTCGTCTCCTAGTTCTTGCCCGCAATACTATTTGGTCAATGCCATGAGCACGTGTTTCAAACAAACCCAAATCCCTCAAATAGACAACGAGAATAGGATATCCAACACTAAATTGGTCAACAACATAGTTGAAACACCACTCATTCAAAACCTTGACAAAGAATTCGAGGAACTCCACCTCGAACGTCCGGTTATTGATGTTTTGGCACGAGCTCCATACTATAATGCCCTCTTGGAAAAATATGAGAAGAAGCTCAAGTTATGCGACAAGGGGACCGCCTTTGTTCGAAACAAGTTACCTAAGAAATTAGATGACCCGGGCTTATTTGTCCTACCTTGTAAGATCGGTAATTCGGAGGCTTATGACACATTAGCCGATCTTGGATCAANTATAATGCCCTCTTGGAAAAATATGAGAAGAAGCTCAAGTTATGCGACAAGGGGACCGCCTTTGTTCGAAACAAGTTACCTAAGAAATTAGATGACCCGGGCTTATTTGTCCTACCTTGTAAGATCGGTAATTCGGAGGCTTATGACACATTAGCCGATCTTGGATCAAGCCTTAACTTACTTCCACTACCTCTTTATACCACCCTCAAAATAGGAAAGCTAGAAGAAACTGAGGTAATAATAGGTTTAGCGGACGGAAGTGTGGCATACCCGGTTGGAGTAGTAAAGGACGTGGTAGACACATAGGGAAATTAACAATTTTAGCCGATTTCCACATCCTTGACATGGTTAGCGACCCCACATGCCCTTTGTTGATAGGAAGAGGATTTCTAGCCACCGCAAGTGCTATGATTGATTGAAAAGAATCTAAGATAACGGTAGGGGAAGGAGAAACTTGGTCGGTATATGATGTTAAGAAACACGCCTATGACACCTTTGAGGAACCAACAGATGTTAATAGGAGACCCTCTAGATACGGACCATGGTTAGATGGAGACTTCATAGGACCCCAACGCCCATTGTACCTAGAAGACGACTTTGTGAATAGAACACATACGGTAGAGCAACTTTTGGCTAGAGACACCGAATTAGACCCCTTTGAAGATCCGTTAGTTTTTAGAAAGATGATTGACTTCCTAGGAGTTTTGCCAATGAACCTAGCAATGAATAAGTGGAAAAGAGAGGATGATAAACATAAATGGAATTGGGAAAAGCCACCTAAGGAAGGAGATGGATCATGGCACATAAGGATGACATTATATGATCCAGATGGAGAGAAGTTTGAGAGGACATATCTCACCAAACGCACCAATAGGAAACTTCCAACCAAAATCAACCCTAAAGATGTCCTCGATGCGGAACTCACCTACGTAGGGTAGAAGTGACTTTGAGTCTAGCTACAAGACTCGTTAATAAAGAAAAGTGCTTCTTGTGAGGCAACCCAAGCTTTATTTATTTTGTGTGATTGTTTATTTGATTTTATTTGTTTCCGTATGTATGTTTTATTTTTATCTCTAATAATTCATGTTTTAAATTGAATTGTGAAAATGATTTATTTTGTTTTTAACTTCGCCTTAACTACATATAAAGGTATTTTGCAAAAGATAAGTGTAAGGGAAATCTAAATTTGTTTATAAGAACGAATTGGACATGAATTGTAGCGATATAAAATGAACATACATATTAGTATTTGTTTGAGTCAAATGCTTGTATCGAGTCATAATGAAATTTTGCAGGATTCCAGGAATTAAGGTAATTGTTTTTCCAGAAATTTTCCGGAAACTAAACATAAGAATTCTGTCAGATCGATTCTGACGGCGTCAGCCTTTAAAAGCTGACGGCGTCAGGTACTGATTCCAGAAAAAGTTTTTAAAATTTAGTTTTCTGCCGGATTATAAAAATTACTGCATCTTTAATTCCAGGAATCTGCAAAACTTTCATTCCACAAGCATTATATCCTTATATAGATTTTGCCGCCGATTTTACGCAAGGTTTGCCTAGATTGTTTTCTCAGGTTTAACATGTTACATTGGACAAGAAGATGAACATGGAATCAAGTTCATGACATCAAGCTTTTGGCGTCACTTTGATCTTGGAGCTTTTACATCATCTTGGAAGATGATCTAACCATGTTACCACACGATCCACATTAAACGAATCAGGGGAGTATTTGTTCTTTCATTTTCTTTACTTTTACATCTTTTATGTGAACATTGGGGACAATGTTCGGTTTAAGTGTAAGGGGGTAAATGAAGACACTTTAGAAACTGCTATAACGCTTGATTTTTTTTTGTTTAATGGTAGATGTGTAATAAAACTGAGAGAAATATTTGTTAGGGCAATTTTAGCGCCAAATTTAAATTTTTTTACAACATATAAGAGTGAAACTTTAGGCATAATAAGCGTCTCATGGATAGGAGTTGTATTACTAGCACAAAAACCGTACCACTCAAAAATTTTCCACCCCAAATATGTGAGGTTCACCCCTAGAATTGGTAGGAAAAGCATTCATTTTTTGTGTTTGTGTGTGTACCAGTAGTAATTATATTCTAGAACTTGCGTTAGTGACCATCCCAAATCCACAAGTGAGACTACATTCGTGTAGTTAGATTTACTACATGATAAGAGGCATTAGGATAACCCATGTTTTACACCCGTATTATAATTACATTTACTTCATTGGTCAAGTAATTCTCCCACACCTTAGCGATGTACTCATTTTTAGTACACGATACCCCTAGTACACCCCTCAGAGCCTATCTTTTCGTTTCTAACTTTAAGCATTTTACTTAAAGGAAGAATTTGTTTACAATCCACCCCAAATGTACACCCAAATCGCCTTAGCCTACCTTGTATGCACTCATCTTTAGTGCATTATTGTTACATGTTTAAACCCTTAGTTAATTGTCTAATTGATTACATGGTTGCTAAGTCGAGTCATATCCTTGTACATTTTGTTTTGGGACGATTGGGACTCATGGGTAAAGTACTAATGTAATGGAGTAATGGGGAAGAAGTCAATTATTGCCGCCACATGTGCGTTAATATTTTAAAGTACTCCAAGTTTTTCAATTATCTTAATTCAAGTCATTAGAATAGTTAATTGTAAAGTATGTAAAAGTTCAAGTGTAAGGGGAGAACCGAGACCCCTATGATGTATTATTTTGGATGGTAGGGCAAGAGTGTATGAAAAAAAAATCGAAAAAACAAGAAAAAAAATTAGAAAAAGAAAAGTAGAAAAAACATACGGACTACCATCCCGTTTCATTTTATCTTTACTTATGTTTTTGTTATTTTCTTTTTAGCTTAAGTCGAGTCGAGTCTTGGCTTAGCAACGCCGCATTGTGCATGTATTTGATCAAGATAATTAACTCGCCTCCACTAAAAATACCCTTTATTCCAACAAAACCGTATTTATCATATCCCTACACCTAACGTTACAACCCTTAAAAAGCCTTCTTTGATAGTTTATCTTAGGTGCTTACGCCTAGTGGAGGAGGTTTTGATCCTTTCCCAAGCCTATGGTAATCTATTTGCTATGACAGGTAGCGAGTGATATTTTTCTATTTCCATTAAGTTATATAGGTTTATAACACCCGAGAGATGAGAGTATCCAAACACTATTTGTGAGGTGCTAGTGTATGTGTCACAACCCACAATTTCAGGTCATTTCCCAAACCTCGACATTTCACTATTCACCCGTTACTATTCATCATTTACTATTCATCGATCACTATTCATCATTTTACTATTCATCGTTT